>RXPK01000082.1:367623-603448 GCA_004143645.1 Protaetia brevitarsis | reverse complement strand
TGCCTGGCGAGATAACGAAAGTCGTTTCATGGGCGCATTTAAGAACAGCTGATAGCTGGCCGATTTACAGTAGACTACTAATCAAATTTCACATATTTCAAAGTATATGGTATTCATATAGTCGCGAAGCTACTGAATTATATTTTTGTTATTAACAAGCATAGGGAAATTATTTAGTTAGAGTAGGAAGATTTAAATGTCATGGAATCCATGTGGCACTTAGAATAGGTAGCTACGTGTAGTATATTTTAGGTGGAGCACGGATGGATGATTTGTAATTATTTAGTTTTTCATAAATAAAGCGTTTAATACAATCTCTTCTGTTCTTTTTCCGGTCATTGCCATCCCTCTGGATCTGTCCACTGTCATGTTTATTAACTTATTTTCTAAATACTATATATAAGGGAAACAAATAAACATTAGGACATTCCCGTAATCCTTCCTGATTTTAATTATAAATGATTACATTGTAATTATTGTCTAATTCATTAATCTTATTATTTATAATAATAAATCTTTTTCGTCAATATCTAGGTATTCATGTTTTAATATTGTCAACGACATCTGTTCTTTTAGTTCCATATCGATATAACGCATTTTTTTTATATTTATTTTAATAATAAAGTAACCTTCAACCAACTTTAACCTTATTGCCATTCATCAAGGATTAATTTATATTCCACACGAATGTCGATCGCCCATTAATTACTCGCGTCAATTCTCGAAACCGCATTGCAGAGGCTACCGTGAAATCTCACCGAACTTTTATAGTTTCCATACCGCGAAGAAATACATATACACGAAAACGAGAGGATATATCCCTCGTATATCCAATTTTACGTCACGATCTCCATATAAAATGTGGAATCGGTGGATGCGCGCCAGACCCGAACGATTTTCGGGATTTCTTCAAACCCGTCTTTGGGTATACGTATGTATGTACATTCGTCCGTCCGTTTTTATTATTGTTATTACTTTTTATTGCGGCTTTTCGTAAACGCGCGTGGATCGTTCGTATATGAGGATGACCGGACCGTTTACTGATTGCCTTCGAGAGTTTCGACGCTCGAAAATTCTTCTCGGAACGGTTAAAACTACACATAGCTATATATATATGATGTGAGTATATAGATGCATGTATGAAACGTTCACACGCACACAAACCAGGACGCGTCCGCGGATAATAAGAATTTATTTAAATCCTTTAAAATATGTGGCAACTACCAAGGCACACAACGAGAATCGTTTGAGTCGTCTGTTCGCATGTAACGTCTTGGTCGGAGTCATCGCCTATGCGGATAACCGACTTTGTATCTACCTATGTGTGTTGTGTAGGTATGGGAAGGAGGATCAGGCGCGTAATTTCACCCGGTGTTAATGTCGGCGTGCGTACGTGAGCGTATATGAGAATATCACGACCAATGGGTAACGACCAATAAAAATATCGAGTTAATTATTCGTATACGGTCCACACTGAACGACCTTAAAGATCCCTGGATTTCGTACTACGATAGATGTGTCGCTGATTGCACTAGTTTACAAATAATATTTTAATTTATTAATTAAAATAAAAATTAATTTGATGTTGTCTCTATGCATGCTAATATTTCAATTGATTGTGCCTTAAATATCATAAGAACAAATTGAAAAGAAACTTACATACAAGATACCGAATTAGTGTTACAAGAATTTTTTAAATGCACCGGAACTCACCTTGTCACACAGTAAAAAATAGCGCCAGTGTTAATGTTCTTAGTGTTAGGGTTGATCAAATAGAGTTAAAATTGTAGTGTATTTATACACTTTAATTACCACTTATACACAAAAAATTTAGTGTAATAATTACACTAACAGGCTACTTAGTGCAATTCAACACTGACAGAGTAAAGTACATACTCTATCAGTGTAACAATAATCAATTCTTTGGAGTGCATATTGTATTTCGCGCGCTGTAATAACACATGATCAGTTACGATGCGTTCTGATTGGCCAGAATAATTGTAACGGTTTAGTGTTCAGTGTTTCAGTGGACAAGATCTACATATGTAGGTACATCAGCCGCCAATACGCTATCCTAGTTAGGTTATGTATTACATACGTGCTGCAGTAAAATAAAAGATAAGTGATTGTCTATATATTATAAACAATACATTTATTTAGAATTGTACTGTAGGAGGATACCATCAGAAAGGGAGAAAGTAAATAGGTCGAGGTTCTTATCAATTTTCTGATTAATAAAGTGCCGCAGTGTTGAGTTACTGCATCGTCAGTAGAAGAACACCTGATAGCAAGGATGATAAGATGTTCAACATGTCCAAAAAAACTACTTTCGTGTTTTGTCGATTCGTTTAATTTCAATGTTTGAGTTTATTTTTATACTATATAAGTACTGTATATGTATAGAATTATTTTATGTCGGAGTAATTACGTTTTATCTCAACGAACACGGTCGTTGCTTTATTTATTAGTGAATAAGGAACTTAATTTACTTTCCTTCCGTTACAGTAGTATTGATAAAACATTTAATAAAGAAAATTATCTCTTTCTAGAGTTAACAATCACTATTGATGTTGTTTAATGCACACTAGTAGTGGCCTTACGATCTACACTAAAAAAATTAGATAAACACTGAGAAGCAGTAACATTCGCGCTGGTAGTGATATACTATATTTACACTAAGACATATTAAATATCCTCTAACTACTAACACTACTCTTAGTATTAAAAAAATTACACTATTTAGAGGGACCTCCATGAACTCGGCGTAGTGTAGTTCTAGTGTTAAAAATTTCTTACTGTGCAACGACCTATTTCTCTTATCTAAATAAATTTTATAAACAAATATATGGCTGTGCTATGGATTTTCCCTTATCTAGCACAATAGCCCAACTAGTTCTATTACAAGATCTGTAATAGTATCGGGTCAAAGCGAGGAGGACCTCGAACAACGTATGACGGATACTGTGGGAGACATGAAGGCAGTGGTGTGCATCAAATAGACTTGTTTTGAATAGCGATAAAACCTCTTTTGTTTACTTCTACAAGAAGAAGCCTCTTCCGAATCTTGCGAAGATTTCTTCGGTTTCAACGAAGATGTTGAAAACAGAAATGGGGTACAGTTGGAAGTGTTACAGTACTTAAATGATTTAAGAAAAATATTACGATGCTAGATACTTATCCATTAGTAAAATAAAGTGTTTTTTTTAATATACTCGTATACCTTGTATAACACAGCACTTCCCTCTTATGGGCCCGTAGAGAGATTATTCTCCTTAGCCATAATAGTCAACGCTCCGAGAAGGAATGCTCTCTCTGACAGTAATATTGAAAAACTGCTTATAATATAAATATATTATGAATTATAATCAGACCTCACAATTCGAGTGTCATTAGTTTGCGTAAATATTAATAGTTTACTTTGACACCATTTTTTTAACATTCTGTGGTCCACCATATTAAAAAAAATATCTGATACCTTGTCGTTCTAAAATCAAAAGTTTTCAAGTTATGATATTTTCAAAATCATTTTTTGTTACCTTTTACAAAATATCCATAGTTTTGAAAGTATTGATTTCACCACCACAAGATATCAAACACTTTTTAACGAGAGTTAATTATCGAATCTAAAGAAAATGTTGATGTAAAACCGTTAATTATGACATTTTTTCTTGGATTTGGAGGTCAATTGTTTAAGAAAACTACTATTTTCATGTCATCATTAGAGTCATTCATAAATTAAAACAGTTAAATTAATATTATTTCTAATAGAGTGACCCCAAACTAATAATACCTGCTTTGTGTGGTATGATTATAATATAAAAGTACACAAACTTTTGTACTGAATTACATTTTTGGTTCCAAGTTAATAAACTTTTGAAAGCTCACACGTTTTAATACTATAACTGTGCCTTTATCCATACCGGCTATTTGTTGTATTACTATTTATATATTTGCACTTTATATTAGATTAAACAATTTTAACTTTAAAACAGGTACCTAATGAAAATCATATCTGGTATAACTCTTGTTGTTACTGGATTAACTCATTTAGGTTAGTTGAACGCTTTTAATTATTTAAAAAAATTAAGGGCAACGCACAGTGGTTTAGGATCTGATATACGCGATCGAAACCGACAATTTCATCTTTTCCCAATCGTTGCAAAATTGTGATATGCTACTCTTCTTACATTAGTTCAAGTTCTAGGCTGGAATTACAACTGATGCATTACAGAAATTAAAGATACACGCTTTCAAAGATCGTAAGTTCACATCTTTAAATAATGCGATTCTAATGTTTATTATAATTCTTCACATTGTCCAAGAAATTCTTTGGAAATATAACTGCTTTATGAGTTTATCATGAAATTCTTATCATAATACTATCATTAAGTGCGATTAAAGGTATTAGAAATTTATCTTTTGTTTGCTCAAGCCCTATTATGCATTATATGCATATTCTTATGAAGTAGTAATATCGAAGTATCAATAAAGAGACAACTTAGGAGGAATGTGGTCAAAATATATTGTTCCTTAATGAGTTATAAATATAAGGAAAGTTTATTTACATGCCCCTACGTGCCCTGAAGGTGGCAGGTAGGGTATGTAAATAAGGGTAAGAGCTAAAGCCTATAAAAGCTGCAAGGCATGGGTATATAAAATCATTCCACAGAGCTTTGTTTTTGTTAACTGTTATGTGTTTTATAAGACTTTATATCGTGTTTTCCACTTGCAAACTTTGTTATTTTCTTGTGTTTTTGTTTTCTTTTCGAATTGCCGTATTGTGCCATGGCGAAATCGCCAATCACACGTATGGTCCTGCATGAAAAATTATGGAATTTCATGAAGAATCCACGGAACTGCGGAAAAAATCGAGTTCTTGATTTCCTGAAAGAGCATTTTCAAACAAATGGTGACGAAATTGCAACAAAGACTCTTGTGAATTTTACCAGAGAATCGTTTTTCTCTCCTATTATCGAAATTGGAAAAGTGCGCACAGAATGAACAATCGCTTCTTAGCAAAATTTGGCGCCTGGTTGCAAGAAGATAATAAAGTTTCCTGAATGTAGTTCTTCGTTGTATTCCCGGTCCTTCTCTACTAGCGGGGGCCGACCATCGAAAGACTTTAAGGATGCTTCAGTGGTAATTAAACGTCGAAAAACCGAACAGTTAAGAAAAGAGAAATCGACTGCTGAATTAGCTTTTGCGACATCAATGAAGCTAAGAGAAAGTGGTGATCCAGCTGGGCACAGCTTCTCGAGGAATGACCACAACAACCCCTTCAGGTCGAAGCGAATTTTAACTCGTTGGAGATCTCCACATTATGAACAGTCAAGTTATTCATTAGAAGAAGCCGTTGCGCTTTTAATTTCTGCAAATCTGACTAAGACACAGTACAACACATTAAGAAGTGGAGCTAACCAGCACGGACATGCTTTGTATCCGCCGTATTATAAAGTCTTAGAAAGGAAGAAGCTTTTTTACCATGCAAATTTCAATCCGAAAAAAGTGTGAAGTACCCTGCAAAATTTATTAAATAACACTTGTGAAAGTATTTTTAAATGTATTTCACTTGAAGCACGAGAAAGTTTCATTAGTTTATTGTGTAAGTGGGGTTTTGACGGCAGTTCGGGATACACCGCGTATAAACATCAAAGTCAAGATGCACCACGTGCGGATGATAGTATTTTTTATAACATCTTTGTTCCGCTCCAATTGATCGATGAAAAATCCACAGACATTATATGGAAAAACCGCGACCTGCCTTAAGAGATATTGTCGCCCAATAAGACTTCAATGGGTGCATGAAACTGCGAATATTTCAGCACAGGAAGAAGCGGCCGTGAAAAGTGAAATTGAAAATTTGATCCATATGTCTCTCAATAGGAAAAATCATTTTAAAAATGTGTTTAACAATGGTGGACGGGAAAGTCTGCAATGCGCTGACAAACACTTCAAGCATGACTTGCTATCTTTTGTGGAGTAAAAATTTCACAAATGAACAATATAGTATTCTTCGGCAACTGCCAGTTGATCCGAACTCTTTAGAATTTGATTGTCTGTTTTACATTCGTCATATTCGTTGTTTGAATGTTTACTACATATTTCATATAGGCTTGAGCTGCAAATGTGGAAAGTTAGCAAAGCACACAAGGAGGCTTTCGAGACACGGAAAAGAAAGATTCAATCAGAATTTCGAGAAAAAAATGGGTCTTCTTGTAGACATTCCGAAAACTGGATCTGGGAATACAAATGATGGTAATACTGCAAGACGTTTCTTTTCAAAATCCATCTCTATCAGCGGAAATTACTGGGATTGACGAAGGATTGATTAAACGTTTTGGTGTAATTTTGCGTACAATCAACAGTAATTATGAAATCAATATCGATAACTTTGAGTTGTTATGTTTAAAAACTGCCGAGATATACGTTTCATTATACAACTGTACTACATGCCTCCCTCCGTTCACAAACTATTGATCCATGGTCCAATATTGATAAAGAAAGCAATTCTTCCTATGGTGAACTATCTGAAGAGGCTCAAGAATCGAAAAATAAAGACATGAGCGATATCGTCACACCACAACCAGAAAAAATTAGTGCGGAAAAGTAAACGAAGATCTGTTCCACAGACTCATCCTTAGTTCTGATCCATTGTTAAGTTCATTTAGTGTTACGCAAAGACACATAGGAAGTTAGACGACGAAATGTTGCAATTAGTAGTACTTAACAGAGATGAACAAGACACTTTGTCCCTCGAAGAACAAATAGACTTGAGTGAAGAAGAATTTTCAGAGGAAGAATCATTCTAAAGTTTTATCAATATGTATATTTATTATTATTACTATTATATATTATTACTATTGCGACTATTACCAGCATATTTTAAAATTTTAAAAATAAATAAAAATTTATTGAAACAAAGTTTTTATACCTCTTGTATAGTTGCACCTTTCCCTAAACGGTACACACACTTTCACCCTCACTGTAAGTTGAAAGATGACATGGTGTACCAAAACTTTTTCGTCAGTTGATTCTACATGCCTTGAAGCCCCTTGGTTAAATTTCACCTCGTTTGGTCAACTATTTAAGGAGCTAGAGGTTCGCATTCATAGATATATCGGATCCTAAACCACTGTGCAACGGCTCCTCGATTCTGTCATAAGTAATTTTTTTTATCCAAAAGTAATTAGAAAACTTATTAATAATTCCATTTTTTATTGTAATTGTAATTAAATGCATATAATTCCTTTTTTAAGATATGTACTTTGTAATTGTAACTATTTTTAATGTAGATGTAATTACCCAGCTCTGTTAGATATAATATTATTTTTATTTAAATATTCCAATAATCGTGATAACATTGCGTATTCAAATATTTTCGGAAAGCTTGACTCTACAGAAATTGGGCTATAATTTGTAATATTAAATATTCATTTCTATTTTTTTATTTAATAAAAATATGATATATTCCTCACAAGTAATTATTTTTATGACATAATCCATCTATATCCACTGCCGTGTCATTCCCATCTTACTTTTTTGCGTCCGATACCATCAACTGACCTTACTCGTATCTCACACACGGTATAACATACTTACGGCGTATATCAACCGTTGTGACAACTTTTTTCTTCCACTCCTCGAGCACCGTTCCTTTCGTAAACTGTAGATATAGTTAATCGCGCATACGTAGAATAGACACTCACTACGTATCTGTATTATAGAACAAGGTAGATGCAGTGGCGGTCGCGTATGACCCGCGGGAGATCTGAAATGTGGATCACGCCAGTGTTGTCGGAATGTCCGTCGTCCGATGGAATTTCTCGAGAAAATCGATTGACTGTTATTATTAGGTGTACCTACATAGGTATGAATGCATACAAACGACGCGACGTGTGTTTTTTTTTTTTAACGAAACTAAGAATATGATTTACGGGTCTGTTGATCCGTTGGAATGATGTCGCGGATGGACGCGAACGTAATTTTATAGCGGCAATAAAAATTTGTAGAATGTAAATTGCTACAACCGGATGAGAGAAAAACGTTTAATTGTTGGTGTCCGACTATATATTCTTTTTTGTCAATTTTGGATAGGATGTGGTTGAAAAGATATTTTAATGCATTTGATTATGATAAACATTAAAGATGAACCCACTTTACAGACATAATGTCGTATAAATATTCTGGATGTATTTTGTTTACGCAGTATAAAAATGTTTTGATAGTTTTACTACACACTAAAAAATTTTTGGTAAAAATTCTTGCACGATTTTGGGGCAATTTTGTGCCGCTAAAACCATACAGATATTTTACTTTTGGAAATAATATTTCCAACTATTAGTAATTTTTTGGAAAGGACTGTAAAATATCAATTTCCTTTCAGTTGAAATTCAAATTTTAGGGAGTGAAACTATGGTGTAAAGATCTTTTTTTTTTCCGTATTTCGATAATAGTTATACGCATTAGATTTTGATAAAGATTGATAATAATAATAATAATAATAATAATAATAATAATAATAATAATAATAATAATAATAATAGTAATAATAATGTTTATTGTCGTTAGTAAAAATTACATCGACAATGTCAAGATATAATAGACTATTACAAAGTAATAACCAAAACAGTAAATACAATAATACAATATACAGGGTATTCCACGTAACTGGTTCATTAAAAGTTTATGATGTTCTATTATTTACTTATATTGAGATTTGGCACCAGTATCTGTTCGATTGGTACTATAAATGTAAAATACCTTAACCAAAATATTCACTTCCGGTTGACCGAAGTGGATGTCAACTTTCTTATTTTAAATAGAATGATATATATTTTTTATTCATTTTTGGATTCTACAACTATAAATACGTCAGTTTTCATTAGCTATTCCTATAGCTACATGTTGCCGTTTTGAGTTATTTAAGTTTTCTTTTTTTTTAGTCATAATCATGCATCATGAAGAAATTAATATCTCGGTTAATACTGCAAGTAGAGGCTCCAAATTTGCTATGTTTATAATTTAGATATAACTTTAAGAAACGGTAAGCACACTTTACATTCTAACATACAGGGTTCAAAACTGAGGAACAATGTGACATATTTTCAAATGCAGGAAACTCAATTTTTTAAATAGAACACCCTGTATTTTAATTCGGAATTAAGAAGTAAATATCATCCCTATTCACTTATATATGAGCATTCCCTATACCTATTTTAATAGAATTTTAAGATATGAGCGACTTTTTGTTAAACAGACTAAGTAGCCCTATCTTTGCGTGTTTGTAGTCTGTTTAACAAAAAGTCGTTCATATCTCAAAATCTATTAAAGATAGGTATAGGGATGCTGATATAAAGTGATAGGGGATGATATTTACTTCTTAATTCCGAATTAAAATACAGGGTGTTCTATTTAAAAAAAAAGAATTACTTAGTCTGTTCAACAAAGGTCGCTCATATCTTATAATCTATTAAAGATAGGTATAGGGAATTCGCATTATAAAGTGATAGGGATGATATTTACTTCTTAATTCCGAATTTAAAATACAGGGTGTTCTATTTAAAAAATTGAGTTTCCTGCATTTGAAAATATGTCACTTTGTTCCTCAGTTTGAACACCCTTGTATGTTAGAATGTAAAGTTGTGCTACCATTTCTTAGAGTTATATCTACATTCATAACATAGCAAATTTGGAGTCTCTACTTGCAGTATGACCGAGATATTAATTTCTCAATGATGCAATGATTATGACTAAAAAAAAAAGGAAAAACTTAAATAACTCAAAAACGGCAACATGTAGCTGTAGGAATAGCTAATGAAAACTGACGTATTTATAGTTGTAGAATCCAAAAATGAATAAAAAATTAGATCATTCTATTTAAAATAACAAAGTTGACATCCATTTCCGGTCAACCGGAAGTGATATTTTGGTTAAGGTATTTTGCATTTATAGTTCCAATCGAACAGATACTGTTGCCAAAATCTCAAATATAAGTAAATAATAGAACATCATAAACTTTTAATGAACCAGTTACGTGAAATACCCTGTATAGGTATCTATAAATAAAATATGTTAATTTACCTAAAATTTAGAGAAACCCAGATAAGACATTAATTGATATATAGTAGCAAAAGAGTTAAATAATAATAATAATATCGTTTGTTAATGCGCAAACTTCGTCAATAAATGTTAACAAATAAAATAATACATAAAATTAGCATATGACATGTACATTTAACACTTTAGACAAACACTTTTTAATAATAATAATAATGCTCCATGCATATATAAATATGTGAGCAAAGTCAATACACAAAAAAATAACAATAAAAACAGAAACTACAGGGTACATGAATTAAAATACTCGTCAAGAGACTATATACATCTTTCCAATAGGAATGCTCTAACACTGTACTTAAATTGATTGCAATTTGTAATCTCTTTAAATCTTTGAGGCAATGCGTTGAATATTTTTAAACCCAAAACATTAGGACTATTTTAGTCAAATTTATTATGAAATTTAGAATATGAAAATTATGTTTAACCTAGTATCATAGGTGCGAACTTCATTGTTTGCACAGAAATTCCCGTTTATTTGTGGATATATTTTAAAAGTTATATATAATTGCATGGCAGGCATTGGCATAATATTCCATTTTCTAAAGTAAGGTTTACATGATTCCCTAGAGTTAATTGCAGCCATGCAAAGAATAATACGAATTGACAATATATACAGGCGCTTAGCATTTTTAGAAAAACTGTCGATTCAGTAGATGCTCCCTACCTCTTATATATACAAAAGAACATTTGATTTTGTTGAATTATAAATAGCTAAGAATGTAAAATCGTTCTATCGAATCTGTATAATTTTATACTTTATAATCTTTACACTGCGCGTTGCGTCTATAACTACATAATCAGGTCTCATATTTATTTATACTAAGTGCAATACTGTTTATCAATCTATTTGGATTTCATGGAATTTAATGCTGTGATGGGTGTATTCACTGTAATATGCGATGATCTTTTTCACTATAGGTATTCCTTAAGTTTTAGCGCTTTATTCGCGATGCTGTCAGCAAGTTACAAAGGAATAGCAGTGATCTTTATCTCATTGTCGTTCGCATGATCGGTAATGCACTAATTGATAGACGGAAGTAGCTGACACACTGCTGCAACGTATGCGAGATGGTTTTACGCTCAATTGCCCTGCGTATCGCTGTTTCGTTATCGTGTCAAGCGATTTTGAAGTGTCTAGCACCGGATATCAAAAGAAAGCAGAACGCTGTCTAGACGGTTTAATCGAAGAACTCAAGAATATTCTTTACATCTAATTTAATAAATAATGAGTATACATACTCACAATCAGTGACGTTTAGAAGTGTTATACCCAGAAGAAATAATTAATTCAACTTGATTTTTTTTGGCATTAGGATGACTACAGTGTGTTAAAAAAAAGGTTGTCGGATATTTTACCCAATTGTAGTACTGGTGGAAATAAACAAAAAAGCCTTAGTCAACATGGGTCCGCAATTCAACTGTTTTTGACATATAGTCCATTGCATATTGTTTTAGTAGGATAAAAATTTTCAAAGAAATTCTGATCGCAATGTAAATTAAACAAATGTTTATTTAAAGTAAAACTAAAGAAATTGTTCTACATGTCCACCGTTCATTCTAGCACGCTTCACACCTTCTTATGAAAGATCGACGCAATCTTTCGAAAAATTCCTGGAGTCTCCGAATTTCCTCGCAAACAATTTACGATTCGTTGCCTGAGTTCTTCCAAATTGTTTACAGATCGTGCGTCACTACATTGTTTTAGATGCCCCCAACATAGAAGTCTAGAGGTGTCAGGTCAGGGGACCTAGGAGGCCATGCAGTTGGTCCACCCCGTCCTATCCATCTCTGTTGTAATCTTGATTATAAGAAATTTTCTAACTACGATGGAAAATGCGCAGGAGCTCCATCGTGCATAAACACATATTTAATCTGTTAAAAAGTGGCACGTCTTCCAACAAAACGGGTAATTTATTTCAAAAAAAATCCAAGAATACTTGTCCCGTTAAACGATTAGGGAGAAATACTGGACCAATTAAACAGTCTCCAAAAATAGCAAGCCAAACATTTAGCGAAAAACGGTTTTGGTGATGCAGTTCAACAACAGCATGGGAATTTTCATCTGCCAGACGTGATTGTTATGAAAATTGAATATTCGTCTCTTGTAAACCAGCTCGTCACTAAATAAAATCTGAATCGCAAAATTAGGAGTTTCTGCCAGTTTTCGTAAAACCCAATGACAAAAAACCCTACGTGCATCATAATCGAGAGGAGCAAGAACTTGCACGCGTTGAATGTGGTAGGGATAGAGCTGATGTTCCCGCAGAATTTTCCAAATGAGAGGATGACTGACGTTCAGTTCTGCGGCAAGTCTTCGGGTGCTAATATTCGGGTTGTCTTCTACCCGTCTCAAAATATTTAATTCTACTGCGGGAGAAGAAACTGATCTAGGTCTACCAGAACCACCATTAATTTTAAATGAACTAGTTTCGGACAGCTGGATATGAAGTCTTGAGAAAATCTTATCACTCGGTAACAACCGATTTAGAAATTCTTCGGCATACATACGCCGTGCTTCAGTGACGTTACCATTCGCACGACCGTACATAAAATGCATATCGGCCATTTCTGCATTTCTGTACTTATGCATAATTTGAGAACAAAAAAAAAATTGACGCAAATGATAAATAATCTGATGACAGATGTCTGACAGAACTAATTTTAAGTCACAATCAGTTGTTTGACAAAGGGAACTATTCTCAAAACCGAAAATGTTTTTTTTTTATTTAAAATATGTAATCGACTATATGTCAAAAACAGTTGAATTGCGGACCCATGTTGACTAAGACTTTTTTGTTTATTTCCACCAGTACTATAATTGGGTAAAATATCCGACAACCTTTTTTTAACACACTGTGTATTCAAGGCAAGGTATGGTAAGAATGTAAACTTTTTATCTTAGTTTTTTGTGAGACGCATTTGCCGAAAAAAAATATAAGTTAAACAAATTATTCCTTCTAGATATAACACTTGTGCTACTGTGCTACTCTACTGTCACTACTCAGTGACATTAGAAGTATACATATTTATTCATGTTTTTAAATAGGAATAAATATGTATTTCATTTCGAGTAAAATGTTCACACGTCAATGTCAAACGTCAATTTTGACGTATGTCATTAAAGAATAGATCCTTATAAACACGGAAATTAATGTACCAGCTCCTCAAGTGCGTTAGTAGCGCCTTAATCGAAAACAGTCCGGTTTAAAGTTTTCTAATCCGCTGTACAGCATTTGCGTATACGATCGTAAAAACGCGACATCCTCGTTAATACACTTCGCCTACTCTCCTCTGATTGAATCGTTAAGGTAACACATCCTGCCGCTCTCGACTAGGTGCTTACTTATTTGTAGCGCGGTCGTTTTACCGCGTGGAGATAACAGTTTCTCGGTAGACGTTATTGGGAGAGGTAAATTGGATTCCGCGATTAAGCCGAAATACATGCGTAAGTATATTTTCTAGAGAGCACTTACGAAACAAGCGGAGATAATTAGCATGGATGTTAGAACAATTTGTAGTGTTATCGTCAACGGGTGATGTTACTATTTTTTTTTTTACAGATATGAAATTTATGCGTGGTCATATACTTATACACTGATTGGAAGTTTTATGTAAAATTACACACGCATCGTTGGTTATTTCTAGTCGGTTCGGTCGACGTGTGATTTTTTTGCAATTTAATTAATATTGCGTTTGTGTTTTAATGATTCGTGATAAATATGCAAATTTTCCGATTAAGTGTGAATTAAAGATTTAATTTTCCACATGAGGTGTGAAACATGTTACTTACTAATACTAAAATTCCATATATTATGAATTAACTTGACTTCATGATTCTAATCTCATGTAAACTTCAATTGTATTTCTCAATATCCACGTGAAAATTGTTTACTTTCAGTGGTACATATTATTCCACGAGATTCGAAAATTTTGCACTTTAAGAAGACGTTGAATATGACTATAAAATTTGAATTGATTTAATTTAATTTTAAAATATTTAAAAACTTTCCGCTAATTTAACACAGCAATGTCCTCTATTGTGCAATAGTTGAATTAGATTATTATATTTAAAAATTTAACTAGGATCTAACATTCTCATATAATAAAAGTAAACGATACTAAAGAAATGCTGCCAACCAGCAAGTGGAAACTTAATACCCTATTTTGTCGACAAGGTTGCGCGCCACCAACTTCAGCACACCGAACTAGAGCTAATCTGGCGGTATATTCAAATGGGTCGTTTCATATACTTTTAATATTCAAGATTTTAATTTGGGTATATACCAAATCTTAGATCATATATATTACATGGATACCGCTATACCATAAGAACTTATAACCGATACTGTTTCAAAGATGTGCAACGTGCAACTTTTTCTCATTATCCCTTTCGTGAGTATGCCATCTCCAATGTCGCCATCTTTCTCTGTAGCCCCCATTGTCGCGCAAGTGCAGTATTTGTGATACGTAGTATTTTTATTTTATTTAAATACTGTACTATTACAACTCATGACGAGAGATTGTTGACGATAAATGAACACTTGCGTTGCTGTTTGGGCTATTTCCACCGTTTGTAGGATTTTGATGGTCCGACGTTTCAGCAGTTCGTCCACTGCCGTCATCAGGGTAGCCTCGATAAAGGCTGTTTCTTGCCAAACTCATTATTATAATTAATTTGACAAATATGTCCGTTTCGACAACTAATTTGACAAATATATTTTAGGTAAATGATGCGCACTGGTATGCACAAGTTTGCATGTGTAGTTATTATTATTATTCTGTCACCGAGATCGTGGTTGCCGGTCTTCTGCTTAAGCTATCTGTAATCATTGGTAATCAGACGTCTTTGATTTCCAGGCTTGGTGTGCTTATGGCATTTGGTGTTATAGCCATGTATGCTACTTCATCCAGCTTCCTTTTTGTGAAGTTGTCCTCCCTTACCTGGATTGTTGCTTCATCCCATTCAATCCTGTGATCTTCTTCCCAAGCATTTTGAACCAAGCGAAACTAATTCGTTTCTCCCAGCCGAACTAATTTTTGGTGTTCTTTGATGCTGACTTGCATGGGTCTACTTGTTTCTCCGATGTATGTTCTTCCGCATTCACACGGTACTTGGTATATACATTATTTCGTTCTTTGACTCATGTTGTCCGGTTTTATTTTGCTTAGGGCTGATCTGTTGGTGTTCGTCGTTCTTATTGCTGTTCTAACACTGTAGTTGTTGCCTATTCCCCTGATTTTCTCTGATAGCTTTTTACGTACGGAATTACAGTTTTGCACACTTTGTCTTGTTGTTCTGATTCTTGATTCGTGTTGCCCGATTCACCATAACCTACACATTAAAACAGAATGGACATACAAACAAGGCGTTGTCATTAGCAAGGAAGAATCGGGCAACACAGCAGAATCAAGAACCAGAACAACAAGATAAGGTGTGCGCAACTGTAATTCCGTACGTGAAAGGATAACGACGGATCTGCAAAGATTATCTGGCATCTCAAGTAGAGGATAATATTTTGGAAATTATACCTTCTTAAATTAAATCTTCTTCACTCACTTCTCTATTCTCAATATTACTGTATATTTATTTTCTGATTTCTTTACAAAAACACATATAGTATAGTTGAATTATAATATTTTACATGATCAGTAGTAGAAGTGCGTACATTTCTTTTTTAGTATATCTAAATGTTTCCAATTTAATTTGAAACAACCGAATTTTTTTCAACCATTCACTTTAAATACGAACGAGTCCCATTCGGGCGGTAAATATTTCCCATTTCGCTTCGATACGCACGCTATATTCCTCCTTAATAGCCGTTGGCCTCGCCGCTGCGTATCGGTTCTACTCGGCCTCCATCACGGAATCCTTCTCAACGGGGCGCACTCTCCGCTACTTCCTAGGGTGACGGGATGAATAGGAACTAGATTGATACGATTAACAATAACATTCGGCCTGTCGACGCCTAGCGGTCGCTCTCATAACAGAACCCGTTACGATGCGCGCCCCACAACAGTGAAGGATTTAATTACCTTTAAATGTTAGGTATAGATAGAATGTACCCGTATAGTAATTCCGTGGGACGGCGTAACCTGTTACAATCACTCCATCTCCATCTCTGATGTGTATGCCGTTGAGTATACGATGTTGAATCTTTTTCAAAGGTATTAGTTATTGTCTGGTGGTTGTAAGCGGTTTTCAAATTGCCTTGCTTATCGTTTGTTTGGGTGAAGTGTAAAACGTGGAGTGTTTGAATAGGCGAGAATAAAATTTTGATTACGAAATTTGCCGTATTGTCTGTTCAAATATAACTGGTACTTTCCTTGCATTTTAACCCTTAAAGATTCATTCACTATCTGCAGATGTATTGAATGTAACAGACATGTGTCGTGGCAAACAGTAAAATACTTATTCATCACGCTTCAAAAATGAAAGTTTATCTATGCAAAGAACTATATTTTTTATCCAATAAGAACTCTTGAAATATCACCAAATAATGTCGATATTTAAGATAATATAATAACACCAAAAATGAGACAATTATTCACGTCATATTGAATTATATATTATATACATATATGCTTACCTCTTCAAATTATAATTAATCGTAATTATTATGAAAAAGAGCAAAGTACAAATTTATATAAAAAGTAAAGAAATAATTTTTGTTAATTTTTAATATTATATACTGACCAGCATTGAGTGCCTCAATATGCGAGTTCTTTTTTCTTATTAAAACGTGGTAATTTCAGGTGACTATACACACAGAAAAACGTTTTCTATTGCCAAGTACATCTATGTTCTTCAATTTTTTTACTAAAAGTAAGATAGTTTTCCTATATTTTAGAGAATCTATTAGATCCAAGCAAATCGGAGTATGCTTAAATATAATAAATTATTTTATTGAAGTTACACTAATTTAAAAACAAAATTTATTTGTGACAAATGTTGTCTCACTCTTGAAGCAAATGCATAACTGATCTTCCCATGTTTAAGAGTGTTTTAGGCAAATAATATAATATATTTAGAACATATTTGTATAGGTAAAATAGAATTTAGAACAAAAATAAAGAGAAACCAGGCTTGAAATGTCATTTTGTGTCATTGCTATCGTTGTAAATAGGGCCATCAAACAGTTGAGATTTGGAGTATGTATTATTAATGCATATCAGCTTTTGCGAATGTAATTCCTGGAATTGAAAAATAACGATTGTTTACCTCCAAAAAAACACTGAAAAAAATGCCTTTTTTGAATTGGTATTTATGATTGTATTCAAAAGATTTGAAGAAGTTGCTGTTATTTGAATTTTTATGCTATATGCAAATTTTTATACTGATATTTAAAGCAATGTTAATCTATTTTTATATATAATATATAATCATTTTCAAATGTTCATTGTTTTAAATACCTACTGTTATATTAATTCCTTTTAACACTTCCTTTTTATTTATAAATCCCTTGTTGAACGCTTCGGACGTTGCGACAAGCGAAAAAGCTGGTCAAAAGCTTGTAACTGACCAGGAAATAAGCTTGTTGCAAGGTTAAGTCAAGGTTCCGAGTTGACACACAGCAAGCTTTTCACAATTGCACAGGCATACAACAACGCTAGAGCAAATCTTTTTGTAAGACTATGCCAAACCTGAGAAAAAGCGTGTACTAAGCTTACGAAAGCTTGCGACAAGTTCACACTGTTAAGGTTGTTGCTGCAAATGATACAATGACCTTGTCTCAATATTTGCACTGTCGAGAAGCCAAGCAAGTGAAAAGCTTATCGTAAGCATACATGTTATCTGGGATAGTGTATATTAATATTATTTTCAACTGTGAACACTTAATTTTTAAAGTGGGTTCACTTGTTCTTATTCTATACCTTTTTCGTGTGTGATCTACTTCGCGTTTTTCTTTTGTTACCATCATTAACTTTGATTTTGCTGAAGTTTGCTTCTTTTTCTTTATTTTATATCTACCATATTATGAAGTTGCCCTTTGTAGTATCTCTTCCGTACTTGCAAGAATCACCATATCATGGGCAAAAACATACTTTAAAACTTCGAGTGTATCCAATGTACTATCTTTAACAAATTAAATGTGAATTGCAGCTCCACAAACTTCGATTATTTATGCAACCGAAACTACAAGTACTGCGTATTGAGCAAGGCGTAATTCAGAATTGTTTGCAAATATATTTTTAATTACTATTTCAGCGTACTGTAGCTTCTATTGCATTAATAATCGTAGATTTGTGAAGCTTAGATTCACATTTAATTTGCTAAAGATGGTACATACATATATTGGTACATAAAAGTATCAGAACAATGTTAGCCTAAGCGAGCGAGAAAAAAGATATTGGGCCCCTTCCATTACTGGGAACCGATATTTTCTCTCGTGTTTGCTCAGACTCAAATCATTGGGGTATTTTTTTTTCCTTCAAATAGACTTTCTCTAATCTCTTCATGTATATTATAAATAACAGTGATCTACGAAGGCTCCTTTCAGTCTCTTCTAAAGTTTTACTCCTTCGTTCATCACAAATATTTCAAGTTCACTTTTATTAACATAATTTATTAGAGGTTTCCACGTAAAACCACTTGATTCCATAGATCATTTTATTACTCACATTTATGATTGATTTTTTTTCTAAATGTTCTTAATGATTACATATAGCTTCAGCATTGAAGCCTGATCTTTTTTTTTTTGATATCACACAGAAAAAAGGTTCTTTAAATCGAAGAAATATTTTCTATCTCTATTTAAAAGAACAATTTCTTTCAGTTAATACGTATTTCTTTAATTCTTCATGAAAACACCTTTGTTGCCTATTATTTCCAGTTGTTATAGTAGATTGTATAATACATCCTAATAAAATATTATGACAATTTTAAGACATGATAAGCATCCACCTATCTTTCTGTTTAACCTTCATTTATTTAAAACTTATTAACAGAATTGTATGAAATAATTCAGTTATCCCTAAAATTCTACAGTACTCAATGTATATACCTACGTATTCGCAACGATATTTACATTAAACAGACAGGACACCGTCTCGCGAACGAATAACTTGAGTTACTAACTAATAATATATACCAGCATATGCACACCGTTGGCAGCCGCTGCTGAAGAGACAAAAGGATGAAATAGGCTTCCAACCGTCAACGTGGATAGGAAAAGTAACCGAGCAACAATCATTGATAGACGGGTCCTGGTCGAACATTATACAAGTGCATAACATAGTACATTCGACTATATGCGGCGTGTATGCAGTAGCTAGAGATAGCGAACAAATGTTTCGAAGGCTCAGAACTCCGCATCCACCGGTCGCCTAGTATTAAACATCACGTGACATCTTTACTGCCCCGTGCGGTCCCGTCAAAGTGTCCGCGCTTTAATTATAATATTAGCAGGACAAAGCTCTGGATCGGAGACGGCCGGGGAGAAAGAAAGTCCTGGGACGTGGCAGTGTCCTTTTTAAGTATCTCTCTGATGCTGAGAGCGGCGTTTGTGCGCGTCCGCTGACAAGACATAATTTGTGCGCCTTTTTTTTCCACCGCCGACTTGAGTTACGTCTGTACAAGTTAGCATCTACGTATGTAGATGTCTCTCGCGTCGATCTGATTCTCTTTTTGGCTTATACATATACAACGACGTTTGTATCTTCGCATGCATGTATGTATGTACGTATGGGGGATTGATTTCATCTGTACATACGTACACATGATATTTCTATACTCTTTTTTTGTGCTTCTTTTCGCCCACCAACGGTTTGCGTCTAAGTTTGTTGACGCGCAATGGACCCGCGTCGTCAAGGTCAGAGAGCTGTCATTGTGACAAACGTCAAATGTCGAACATTTACGTGTGATTCAAGTTGGTATTGATAATTTATTGGGGAATTATATTAGGTATTTAAATGTGAAATACTCGTAAGTTTTAATTTATGAAATTAAATTCTAGTGTGCAATTATAAAATATTTAGGTAAGTACTCATAATCATAAAAAAAAAAAATGTGTCGCACTTTTTTCCCCAGCAAAAGAAGTCGAGCAATATCTATCACTCGTGCTCTTTTATTTTTAATTGCAATAATAGCAAGCTCCATCTAAGTCTTTCTTGTACCGTTGTGCTTCTTAAATAGTTTTTTTTCATTAATTTTAACTTACAAAGACGATCTTTCCGCACTGCTTCCGCTGCTGTCGAGAGAAAGAGTCAGAAATATGAAGATTACTGTAACTACTTCTAGAAATTTTAAAACATTATTTTCAACAATTAATAATTTTTTCCAAAATATACACAGTTGAGAAGTTGGAATGTAGCGTTTGGAACTGAACGCAAACACGAAAAGATAGAAGGAAGTTCAGAAGGAAATGCAGACGAAATATAAATGAAACAACCATTTGATTTATCTGTCCTTTTTCACTAGGTTCATATTATAACTATCTGTTTAGAGGACTGGCGACTACATGTTTTGTAGACACACATTTGTGCCATCTTCAGGTCTCTAAAAAACGTAATAGTAAATAACAGTAAAGCATGTCGTAATTGCTGTCTTGTATTTTGATTACTAGTAATGAACACTATATTTAGTAGTAAAATTAATAGATGAAAAATGTATAAATGTATAAACACCTATTCTTAGAACGCCAAATAAACATTCAACATTGGAGATTTACATTAAATTTTACAACCAAAATTTATGTGTATAGTTAAAAATTAATGAGCTATAGTTACATTGTATTACATTTCTCGTGTTTACTATGATTTTATAATAGTGACAACCAATCTCATCAAGAAGCTACTTTTGCGGCTGTTCGCACAGCTAAATTCGACATATCTTCTCACTTAACTTCTCACTACTACGTAGTGTCTTTAGCTTTTCTACTTTTGCTTCTGGTCCGACGTATACATTTTACACCGCGTAGTGATGCACTGACTTATAACTTCTAACCCATGCCTATAAAGTGTTGTGTGTTGGAGCCCAGTTATTCTCTCACACATAATATGGACCTGTGCTCATCGCGTACGTATAGTCTGTCCATAGATATAACGATTTGACTAATGAGCAGTACTGGAGGTTATCCACTACCTGCTGCGGCAGTTACCGAGAAATTATGCGAATGAGGTAATGGGCTGTATTAGGAGAAATTACACTTTTCTTAAGTAGAGAGTAATTATGTTGCATATTTAATCCACAGTGTTTTAAACACTCAGTAGGTACTGAGTAACTAATACTTGCATAATAAGCGCTTACCTTTTAACTAATTATATTACTAACATCATTTTGACATTTAGCATGTTGTGAGTAGCAATATAATTTATCCTGACAGTTTTTAAATTTAATTCTACTAAATAATGTACAAATTGGAAGAAAATATTTTTTACTGTTGAAGCATATTTCCCAAGTGCACACTTTCTTAATGGTGAATGGCAATATTCCTACGCTGAATGTAAGCGACAGTCTCAGCTTGCAGTTTCCTAATAGAGCTGTGGATGATACCGCTTTAGAACATCATATTCGCCTAGTAGTGAAGAAATTTCGGACTACAGGATCTGCTTTAAAAGGCCAAAGTTCTGGTAGATCAAAATATTGTTAACCACGTAGAAAACCTTGTTGGCGAAAACCCACATTCCTCAGTTCGTCGTGTATCACTTCAAACGAATGTATCTTCTAGTACAGTTCATAGAATTTTGAAGCATAGTTTGCGTACATTATGTACCCGTATAAAGTATCAGTTGTTCAAATCAAATCATCAAATCTTACCTACACTGTAAAAAAAGTTGCAGTAAAATTACATGTAAAATCGTTGGTAACAAAGTTGCCTACAATTTTACAGGTAAATTTGCTTCATAAGGTAAAATTTCTACCATCTAGTAAATTTCACATGCTGATGTGTTTTTCTGTGTTGTACTGTAAAATTCGTATGTAATATTTATATGAACTCTATATTTACCGAACACAGAAGTAATTTTCATTTGTATTTTTATAAAGAGAGCAAGCAACTTACCAAATTCTTTTATAGCACCTAATAGGTCATACTGAATCCTCAACCAGGAATCAAGAATGAACACGCTTACGCGAAACCTACGATTGTTTGTGACGTACATGATATCATTGAGCCAATAATAAGTTCGACAAACGAATAGAATTACCTAGTGGCGCACAGATAAATAATCCAATAACCAATCACATTGCGGCGTATGAATTTCGTATTTTCCATGATATCTATAGTTTTACCCGAAAATTCAAGTAAAAACAAATAAATATAAAAGATCCTCATATTTTTACAGCAAAATTAATAGTTCACTAGTAAAATTACTTTTAAAGTGCACTAAACACCCCAAAAAAAATGTCAATTTTACACTTTTAAGTAAATTTGAGAGTAAATACAAAATTGTATATGTTTTTTCCTGTATTTCCTTTTGAATTTTTGTTACATCTTAAACTTACATGAAAAAGCTATAAATTTTACCGAAATTTCTTTTTCCATGTTAAATATCCTAGAAAAAAACTTGTGAAACAAAATTTACATGATTTATTGTGGTAAATTCACAACGTTATTACATGTAATATTCCTGATTTACCATGGCAAAATTACTGTATTTTTTTACAGTGTAGAGATCACGCTAGTAGGATAAATTATTGCAATTTCTTTCAAGAAAATTTAAATAATAACGAAATGATCTTGATCTAAGTCTTTTCACTGATGATACATGGTTTCATTTAAGCGGGTTTGTAAATAAACAAAATAACAGAACAGGGTCTATAAATAACCCAAACAATCACATTGTAGTTCCTTTGGATCCTGTTAAAGTTGGAATATTGTTTCTTGTATCTCGTCGTAGAATAGTAGGACCAACATTTTTTCACAATAACTTTATTAGCCAACGACACCACGAACAGTTACTAGTACCATTTTTAAATCAATTTAGCCGATAACATACAATTACAATTAGGAATGCACTAAATAGAGTATGTAAGTTAAGTTTAATGTAAAACATGCATTTACCTTAAAAGTGTATGCATGTAAATATATTGTGAAATCGAACATAAATGTTTTTATAATAGGCGTTTGGTACAATAACCTCTGTGAATATGAACCACCCGTGCTCGAAATATAAACATTTCTTTTCTGAAGTTTGAATGTTAGTGAATAAGTCAAATCGTTATATCTATGGACAGACTATACAGGGTATTCCACGTAACTGGTTCATTAAAGTTTTGATGTTCTATTATTTACTTATAATTTGAGATTTTGGCACCAGTATCTGTTCGATTGGGCACTATAAATGTAAAATACCTCAACCAAAATATCACTTCCGGTTGACCGGAAATGGATGTCAACTTTCTTTATTTAAATAGAATGATATAATTTTTATTCATTTTTGGATTCTACAACTATAAATACGTCAATTCTCATTAGCTATTCCTATAGCTACATGTTGCCGTTTTTGAGTTATTTAAGTTTTTCTTTTTTTTTTAGTCATAATCATTGCATCATTGAGAAATTAATATCTCGGTTAATACTGCAAGTAGAGACTCCAAATTCGCTATGTTATGAATGTAGATATAACTCTAAGAAATGGTAAGCACACTTTACATTCTAAACTATCAGGGTGTTCAAAACTGAGGAACAAAGTGACATATTTTCAAATGCAGAAAACTTTTTTTTTAAATAGAACACCCTGTATTTTAATTCGGAATTAGGAAGTAAATATCATCCCCTATCGCTTTATATATGCGAATTCCTATACCTATCTTAATAGATTTTGAGATATGAGCGACTTTTGTTAAAACAGACTAAGTATTCTTTTTTTTTTTAATAGAACACCCTGTATTTTAATTCGGAATTAAGAAGTAAATATCATCCCCTATCACTTTATATCAGCATTCCCTATACCTATCTTTAATAGATTTTGAGATATGACCGACTTTTTGTAAACAGAATAAGTAGCCCTATCTTTAAATGTTTGTAGCTGCTATGAATGGAATTTAATGTCAAATTCATTGATAACCAAAAGTGGTTATGTATATCATTGTAATTACACTTTCGTACAACGCAATATTAATAGAATGAACTATTCGAACAGACATTCTTGTATGGTTATTCAAAAATAATACATGAATTTGACGTGAATCCATTTCAGAGCCAACTCCAAATATTTAAAGATAGGACTAGTTAGTCTGTTTAACAAAAAGTCGCTCATATCTCAAAATCTATTAAAGATAGATATAGGGAATGCTCATATAAACTGATAGGAGATGATATTTACTTCCTAATTCCGAATTAAAATACAGGGTGTTCTATTTAAAAAAAATGAGTTTTCTGCATTTGAAAATATGCCACTTTGTTCCTCAGTTTTGAACACCCTGTATGTTAGAATGTAAAGTGTGCTTACCGTTTCTTAGAGTCATATCTACATTCATAACATAGCAAATTTGAAGTCTCTACTGCAGTATTAACCGAGATATTAATTTCTCAATGATGCAATGATTTGACTAAAAAAAAAAAGAAAAACTTAAATAACTCAAAAACGGGCAACATGTAGCTATAGGAATAGCTAATGAAAACTGACGTATTTATAGTTGGTAGAATCCAAAAATGAATAAAAAATATATCATTCTATTTAAAATAACAAAGTTGACATCCATTTCGGTCAACCGGAAGTGATATTTTGGTTAAGGTATTTTACATTTATAGTTCTAATCGAACAGATACTGGTGCCAAAATCTCAAATATAAGTAATAAAGAACATATAAACTTCTAAGAACCATTACGGTGGAAATACCCTGTATAACCAATCTCATCAAAAAGCTACTTTTGCGGCTGTTCACCACAACCAGAATTTCACACATCTTCTCACTTATACTACGTAGTGTCTTTAGTTCTTCTTCTTCTTTTCCTTCGGGTCGGACGTATACTTTTTACACCGCTTGCTGACGCACCGACTTATAACCCATACCTATAAAGTGTTGTGTGTCGGAGCCCAGTTATTCTCTCATACATACCTGTGCTCATCGCGCGTACCGTACATACATACGTGTTTATATATCCACCGAAAGAAAGTATACCCGCGCTCATTCGGCGTGGAAGAGAGACGAGGAAACGCGCAACAGTTCACGATATTCTCTCGTACACTTACTTAAAACTTTTAGCCCGGCCGCCGGATCGTGTAGTAGCGGGTTTAAACGTGGCAACCTAGCAGCAGACGACATGAAATATGGTGATGGCCGCGAGGAAGCCCATTCCTCCTCCGGCTTTCCTTCCTTCTCCGATACACCGGGGCGCCGATCCTACGTGCCTCTTCGCACTACCGACGCACGCGTGTGTAATATACAGTATAGATATAACCTCTTCTGTCTCTGATGCGAGAGTTCGTTCCTCGTCGGTCGATCGGATGGCCGTTTTTCTCCTCCGCTGGCCGGCCAAGTTCCACGGCGATGACGCGGTCCTCTAAGATCTCTCTTTCTCGCCGGGTCGCTCGCGGAGTTCAGCGGCGGACAACTCTACAGCAGCGGTCTCGATAAAATGTAAATCGCGGTATCAGCGCTGGTCGTGCGGGTCTCCAAGATTCGGCGAATGCCGCCAGCAGAAATCGGATTAAATTTTTGAGGGATATCACAGAAAATGAAATGTCTAAAGAATTAATTGAAAGAACGAATGAATTACTAGATCAATGCGTGAAAATCCATAATTTATTCTGATGCACAAAAGCACACTGGGAAAAATGAAAATGTCGTTTCAATAATTTTTACAATTTTAAATACTTATGCATTGATATAACCATCAAATGGCGAAGATACCTAACGCAGTACACATGATTAAAATAA
The DNA here is from genome assembly GCA_004143645.1 of Protaetia brevitarsis. Lineage (NCBI taxonomy): Eukaryota > Metazoa > Arthropoda > Insecta > Coleoptera > Scarabaeidae > Protaetia > Protaetia brevitarsis. The sequence goes on along the minus strand of RXPK01000082.1, from coordinate 577,506 downwards.
GAATTTCCTTTAATTAAAGTCTCGGTAGGGGAGGGTGGGTATAGTTGAAACATGGTTATGGTTGTAACAAAGCGAATGTCAAGTGGAATGACAGATATAATTGTTTATAAATGGTATCACTAGGTGACGCTTTATATCCGTCATTAGTAGTTTGACGTAGTAATGGCACATGGTTTACTTGAGAAAAGAAAAGGAGAAAAAACTGTTTTTTAGGTAAAATAGTAATTTCTTCAATCTCGAATTAATTGATTATAAATCATTAAGCAGTCAATGTAAGTTTGCCATCCTTGGCTAGAACAAAATAGAGCTTTATAGCTACTTTCACAGTGAACTTCGGTTCATTGCAGCGGATGGGTGTTTAATGATGGGTGAAATTTAAAAATAGGGGGTGTGGGGATATTTGTAACAACTTGTTACATCCATACCCAATATTTGTTACCACTATCCCCACCTTCAAATGGTAAACATTTCTGTTAAGGCCGCTTTTTTTTTTAAATTGCATACAATAAAAAATGCGCATGTTCTATTCCGTGTATTGCACATGCAATGCAAGTAAAATTGCACTCAGCTGATCTAAATCCATTGAATGCGCATGCGGACAATTTTTGTTGCACGCAGTTTTCATTGCATGCAGGAACTTTAAAGCGGATTTTACAATAGCTATTTATGTGACAAGTTGCGAAATGGAAGTGTTTTAGATGTGATATTGACCAAAGAGGTGTAAGCCGCGTTAGTCAACACATCAAGTGCCTAAAACACTTCTTCCGCAACGTGTTACATATATGATTTTTTTCTACAATCGCCACACAATTGGATATGTGACTTTGCCAAAAATTTCTTGAGATTGTCAAATTAAGAGGATTGTAAATTATTGTGACGTTAATATATATCGAGTACAACAATATTTTTTCTACAATCGAAGCCTTGCAGAAGAAAAAGCCAAGAGAAAGAATGTGAAAAATCTTAGGGCATCTGAGAAAATATTGCGCAGCAGTTTCACTTATTCTAAAAAATAATTATTAACAAATAAATAAAATATTAATTACAAACTTCTCTTTTTTTCACTTATTACATCTTACCCCACTCCTTGTTACAACTGTATCCACGCATGGGGAGTGATGTAACACTCGACTACCCTTTTTGTTTCTTCTATTATTTGTCAATGTACAATGTAGGAATTATTAATTTTCTATCTCAGTAAGCTTAGAAGATGAACCTTAAAGATGGTACCATTAAAATATTTTTATTTAATCAATGATCACCTCTAAGGTTGAAAATATAAAAAGTGTTACAACTATACCCAGCCTCCCCTACTTAAAACTACAAATTTTAACAAAAATTCTAAAATTTATATGTTCAACATAACATAATATTATTTCCGTGCTTCAAAGTTATGGGACTATATATGATGCAGCGTAGCAGTATTAATCATCGATCAAGAAAACAGGTTTTTTTTTTTTAAACAAGAAAAGGGCTTCTACTTATACAGTTACGGATATCCTAATCAAGCGGGAAGTAGAAACCAAACAGCAACGACAAGAAAAAAATAAACCCCAAGTGGAAGACGTAAGCCAAACTACTAAAGGTAATAAGAAGATGGTTAAAAAGACCTAACGAAGACTCTAAAACACCACGCAAGTCTTGAAGAAACCCAATGATTCGGCAAGGCAGCGTCAGGATTAAGATGATAGACACGCGTCATCTGAGAGAAATAATGAATCGAAAGCAGATGGATGTGCTTCCAAAACGACTCGTGATTACTATGTACGATTGCACCGAGTGGGATCATTAATTTCGTGTGATTCACGAAGAAAAACTTCACTAGGAAGAGTATTATAAATGCTTTTTCACGATCAATTATTTACCTCTTCCACAACCAAGACACAAGAGACTATAGGTTCCAGTAGAAACGCAGTAGAACCAATAAGCACAAGGTAAGAAATCTAGGATATCGGATGGGGACTGGTTTACAATAGAACCTCGGAAGTACACAGAAATACATAAAAATACTGCGTTAACCAGTATTTTTGGTCGCGGACATAATAAGTCATGAGACAAGGATATGTCAAAGGATTTAACTATCGAATCGGCATATCTAATTTGATGACCATAACTTACCACAAACCAACGACTGATTAGAGTTTTATATTTATAGCAGAAGTCTAGTGCTGCTATAAATGAATGGGAGAATTAAATAAAAATGTATCGATAAATCCCAGATACCGAGTAGTTTAATACGGTCACTAGAAAATACCAGGCGCGTATACAAGAGCGGAAGTAATGGAGTACCTAATAACCAATCCCCACGATTCAACGGAACATAATCGAATATAAATTTTACATCTAAATAAACTTGTACAAAGAAAAAATTAAATTTAGTCATGTCCAGGTACCATTTCATCTGACAACATTGTTTGTACGTCTTCCATAAATCTAAGCAGCTGTATACACGCCTGGATAATACCAATATACAGTATGTCTACTTAATGTTTTAACCAACGTCATTGATGTATCATACGAGTAAAGACAATCTACTGATTTGACTAATTTTCTCAAGTATTGCTATTGAAAAAGGAAGCAAAGTTTGTCTCACGGAAAAAGAAACAAGGATTGATTTCGTGCACATTTCATGAATGTGACAGATAGAGATAGCCCTATTACTGCTTTGTTTAAGTACAATACTTAAATAGTGCACCATCTCTGGTTTCCATTATGACACTTGTCAGTTAACAAATCTAACCTATAGAATAGAATAGAATAGTTTTATTATTGCAGTGTATCAATACAAAAGGAACAATGCAAGATCGAGAAAAAAAATTATAAATGTATATTTGAGGTTAGAAATTCCTCTATATTGTGTGGCTCTATTTCTAGTAATAATTTGTATACGTAATTTTCAAATGTTGACAATTTTTTTACAGTTTTAATATGCGATGGCAATTTGTTATAGAACCTCAGGCAATTATATTCTAAATTGTTCTCACTTAGTGTGAGTCGATGCTTGGGGTAGCGATAATCATTTTTAAACCTTGTAGAATACTCATGTTGTAATTCATTATCCTCGAATAAGTATTTGTTTTTTAAATAAGAAGATTAGCAATTCAAAAATGTAAATACCATATACAGTTAAAATGTTAGTTTGCTTGAAGAATCCTCTGCAAGACTGAGAGTACTCGAGTTTATTAATCACACGTTAAAATCTTTTTCTGTATAAAAAAAAACTCTGTTTAAGTCACTACCACCACCCCAAACAACGATTCCATATTTTATTTTTGAGTGAATCGTTAGTGTGTGTATTTACTTTATTCTTTGTTATTTCTTGCCCGCTTTTCGCTTTCTATATTTTGCAAGAAAAAAATGCTCTTTTTACAACACAGATCCTTCTGTAAAGTTTTCAGTTCAGTACGTGAGTTATTTTGATTAAAGGGTAGTATCTATGTAAATTCGAATTTAAATTAATACTAAAAAACAACGCATAAGGTATCTTGCTTATACTGTTTTTAATTTGACTCAGAAATATCGATTTTATTCATATGGACATTGGTTAAAACATAAAATAAGCAGAGTGTATCTGTAAATTTTAAAACGTCACAAATCGTTTCAGTTGAATTGTCATGGCAACCGTTACCCCGTTAGCATGGCAACGCATACCAACGACGTGCGACAGTTGACAGTTGCTATAGTAACGGTACGCATTTCCAGTAAACAGTAATCAAGTATATATATGTAGATGTACGCCTGTGATATCACCGCAATGTCCACGATAATAAATTAGATTTTGAAGGACTTTCACCGTCCTCAGTTTATAATAAGATCTTACAGATTCAGGTTGAAGATGTATAAATGTAGGTATATCAAATCTACTCATAAGATAGATCCTTAATTGCTATACGTACTATATCTCATTTTTGGTATGTTAATTAATAGAAGAACCGCGCTGAGTATATACATATATATTTCGGCTTTCGAATTATCGTACCACGATAATTAGATACGCGTCCTCTATTACCCGGTATCGATGCGGAAAACACGAACAACGCCGAATATACGTATGCGAGAAGGAGAGGTTACGTATGAATGTATGTGCTGGCCTACCCACGATATTCGTACTACTCTATACGAATATAATATTTAAATCCCGAGGGCTACTCTCCTCCTCTCGCGGTAGCGGACGGCGAGCAGCGCGATCGAACCCCGCATTATATGGGCGCTCGGTAGGCCGGCCGATAACGATCTATATATATACGCTCTCTGTCAAATGTTTAATTTGTTCGGACTATTTATTAATGTTCGATATTTATGGGGGCCGGCCGCCCTTACGTCCGGACGGCGCGATAAATTCTGCCCGCCATCTGACCCAATAGACGTCCCAATCTTCGTTATCTTCATCGGTGACCACCTCCAACCCTCTCCCTCCTCGATACATTTGGACGGCCGGTTCGGATGTAACGCACACTCGCGATGTATGTACCTCAACACTACATTTATATAAACCTGTTGTTTGTGTGCGTGTGTGCATATTAAGTTTCAGGAGAGTAAATATGTGCATATCTGTACACTGCCAGACAAAATTAATGTCGGCGTCGACAGCAAATTTTCATGGTTTCTTATGTGATTTTTTTTGCTAAATATCTTGCGCCCTAAGAGATCTATTGTGTCCTCTATTCTTACCGTCTTACAGATGGCCTTCCAATCCTATTCCTTTCAGAAAATGTAGGATATCAGAAGGCTTCAGGTTAGGTATAAGTGTCCCTCTTGGATGACACATGCTCCCAAGTGCAACACCCTTGAGTTGCACAGTGCTATGCAATTTGGGAGGAGATGGATGTGTGTTTCATCCTTTTCCCCACAAAATCTACATTCAGATTCCTTTGCGAATCCAAGCTTACTCAGATGTCCTTTCAGTTTACAATGGCCTGAAAGTATTCCTGTTAATACACTGTAAAAAAATTTGCAGTAAAATTACATGTAAAATCGTTGGTGACAAAGTTGCCTACAATTTTACAGGTAAATTTGTTTCATAAGGTAAAAATTTCCACCATCTAGTAAATTTCACATGCTGATATGTTTTGCAAAGATTGTACTGTAAAATTCGTATGTAATATTCATATGAACTCTATATTTACCGAACACTGAAGTAATTTTCATATGTATTTTTATAAAGAGAGCAAGCAACTTACCGAATTCTTTTATAGCACCTAATAGGTCATACTGAATCGCTCAACCAGGGATCAAGAATGAACACGCTTACGCGAAATCTACGATTGTTTGTGACGTACATGATATCATTGAGCCAATAATAAGTTCGACAAACGAATAGAATTACCTACGCGCACAGATAAATAATCAATAACCAATCACATTGCGTCGTATGAAATTTCGTATTTTCCATGATATATATAGTTTTACCCGAAAATTCAAGTAAAAACAAATAAATATTAAAAGAATCCTCATATTTTTACAGCAAAATTAATAGTTTCACTAGTAATATTACTTTTAAAGTGCACTGAATACCCCAAAAAATGTCAATTTTACAACTTTTAAGTAAATTTTGAAAGTAAATACAAAATTGTACATGTTTTTTTCCTGTATTTTCCTTTTGAATTTTTGTTACATCTTAAACTTACATGAAAAAGCTATAAATTTTACCGAAATTTCTTTTTCCATGTTAAATATCCTAGAAAAAACATGTAAAACAAAATTTACATGATTTATTGTGGTAAATTCACAACGTTATTACATGTAATATTCCTGATTTACCATGGCAAAATTACTGTAATTTTTTACATTGTATGCGAACATTGTTCTTACTCAGATTGATGCATTCTGTAAACATTCTTCCAATAATTAGATTTTCTCTACTCCATTTCTCTTTTCAGTTTCTTCAGTATGGTACTGCTACTTATCCCGCAAAAAGGTCCAGCCCCTTTTTTACGAGATTATCCGTTATTTCGTTTCCACTCCTATGTGACCCGGAACCCACAGGAGGGTTACTCTATTCCTTTTGGACAAGGTTATATAATGGTTGAAGACAATTTAATGGGGAAAGCAGCCAAGGATTGATGAAAAAACGATTCATTATTCACGTGTATTCTAAGCTTTCGCTGTATATTGTCAGCTTCATCAGAGAACAAGTTTCTATAAGAAAACATTACATCGAAGAAGATAATACATTAATTCAGACATAATAATTTACAAATGAAGAATGAAAGCGACGAACACTTAAATGTTGTAAAATACACAATTTTGAAAAAGTAAATTAACCCACAACAGGAATGTAGAACCACGTGCCACGGAGATAAGACTAACAAGACAAACTGTCAAATAAGAAAGCGGTAAGTTGGCACTACCGCATTCTTATTTCGCGCGCTGATAAAGCTGAAAATATACAGCGAAAACTTAGAAAATACATGTGAATAAGGAATCGTTTTTTCATCAATCCTTGGCTACTTTCCTCATTAAATTATCTTCAACCATTAACCTTATTCTAACGTTGTACTAGCCAGTACTACCACCTAACCTAATTTATTCCTTTTGTCTAGTTCATTTAATTTCCCTAGGCATTCCCAGACCATCTTGGAACTGATTTCATGTGAGCTCAGCCCCTTGATGGCTGCCTGACTATAAGACTTGGTGATAATCTCCTGCTTTCCATAATTTCTATCAATACTTTTACCACAAAACTTCACTATTCAGTCTTGTAGTAACACTTTATTGGATAGTGAAATTTTGTGGTAAGAGTTGATATTAAATTTGATTAAGGAATAAAAGAGCTGCTGTAACAGATATGTATAAGGTAAGTAATTCTAACAAAATTAAATTAAAACAATAGATATTTTACTCAATACAAAAGTATTGTTACTATAAAAAATATATATTTTAAATAAGCAAATAAATCTAAATGTTTTGTTCTTCTGTGTGTTATTTCTACCTGAGTCAAAAAAAATTATTGTTTGAAGTAAATATGCCAAATATGATCACTTTTACAAAACTAAACATCTCGTTATTTCAATGAAATAATCAGCTATTTTAAGTATTACACACATTTGACCCAATAAAACTTTTTATTTGAGCAAGATATTTTATTTGTTTAATTCTATTAAAGATGTTAAAACAAACAAATTTTATTAACAAAATTATTTACTTCGCCCAACAATGTATTTGCTTACCCATATTTAAACAAAGATTTTAGTCAGTACAACTGAAATTTAATTGAGTCAACCAAATGAGTTTTAATAGATTTAGGCCTCTGTTCCTTTAGGAACTCTTTTGCGTGTGCGTTTGTTGTAAAGTAGGTATTTTAATAATTTAATAAACGAACAAGACAACTTTAACTGGCAGATCGCAATCGAGATTTGTATATTTCAACACTTTACATCCCGCTCATATTAGCGTTGGTTGCACATTTATGTAACCGGCAATATAATTTAAGTGCGCGCAACGTTAATAGACGCAAATGCGAGCATCTTTGCTCTCCGACCGCTTACGGCACGCATGCATACGACGAACATGTGTGCAGTTCCATAAGTAAATAGCTAATTAATATTCGCGATGTTTTTTTCAACGACTCTAGCCAGTCAGTAACTGGTTACTCGTCTCTATAACTCATTCAAAGAGGCGGCTACGACCAAGCTATGACTTTCCGATATAGTCGGTGATTGTTATTGTTGTCCAGGGCAGCGAAAACAAACCCATAGAAAAGAGATTGAAAACTGCTCTCTTCTAAACTAGTTTCGATGTCTTCTCATGTCGATGTGAACATGCTGAACACTGTTACTTGGGCTGATAATTATTAGTAAAGATATTTTTGTTTACGCACAAATATTCCATTTCTTCAATCCATCCGTATACATATCATTCAAAATTAATATTTACAACGGAATTTCGTGCTCCGAACGCATTCGAATACACGGAAGCGAAAACAGCATCTCTATATATGTACGTATGTAGAGAAAACGCGAACGGGCATCAGGTAAAAAGGTCCCGTAAAAATCCGACCGACAGGTGATTATTAGCGGTAATAAACTAGAGAATATTATAGCAAATAATTGCAGTAGTAAAGTCGCGGTCGTAATTAAGAGTTTTGAACAACGCAACGCGCGTGAGACGTGGCAACGGTTACGCTTTTTTCTCGAATTTCGTTTTCGTTATTATATGCTGGGCGCCAGCTCCGTAGGCATACATAAATTATTAAGTGAGTTCCGAACGTAAATCAAATACTCAATGTTCTCGCGATGTCTTATGTGTGATGGTGTTGCAATAACAAAAGTTAACAAATAGAAAAAAGATGTCATTTTAACACGAAATGTTTATTAACCATTAATAATATTAATAATAATAATAATAATAATTATATTATATAATTTGATAATAAAAAAAAACCCTGGACAGAGAGTCCTGGCTTAAATCAAAAAACTGCTCGAGATTTTAAATTACAAAAGCACAATGCTAAATCCTCTATCAAAGCAAAAAGAACAATTTAGTTCAGGAAGATAAACCTTTTATATCAATCAATCCACGTGGTTTCAAAATTAAAACAAACTAAATTAAACGTGGACAATTCAAGTAAATTAACAAAAGAAAAACTTACATACAAGCACAAAGCTTCTATTTACCCAATCCGAGGTGATTAATAATTAATTACAAATCGCAAAAATTAAAAAAAACGAAAAAAAATAACTCTTTAAACTAAAAATATCTTCCAGAATCAAAAATAATAAATGATCTTATATCTAAATTGTGTACACAACAATACAATAACAATTATTATTACGCGAGTTCCTTGATGGACGAAATAAAATCAAATCAAACCGAAACAAAACTTTAAATCATAAGAATAAACAAAATGGCAGCAATGAAACCAAATTTACATCAACTCACGCTTGTGTCAATCTCGAAACTGAGTGCCAAACACCACCGCTGCCTACAGCGAAGCCGCACAGATCAGTCCGCCAATGGACAAAATCACAAAATATAATAACATAAACAAAACCAATGAATGCAAAACATATTAAGGAGTGAAATTAATTTAAAACAACTGAACATTTAAGTAAATAAATCAAACAATCAAATCATAAACAAAATCTTATTTAAAAATAAACAAATGAATTTGAGGAAACTCCCACGAAACATTGATAAAGGCAAATCGGATTAAATATGAACATCTGTGCAACTTAAAAAAAAAACTCTCGCGAATACGAGGTGTCCACAGCAGTACGTCACGGCGAAAAAAGAATGAAACAATAGAAACATTAATAGTTACAAAGATGAATTTAAATCAAATTAAATCATATCGCTGAAATTGTTATTCAAAAATTCTTCAACTGAATAAAAGCTTTTCGAAATTAAGTATTTTTTCATAATATTTTTGAAAGACATTAATGGTAATTTTTTGATGGAGCTGGGTATGACATTGAAAAAATTGATGCCAAAATAATTGACGCTATTTTGACTTCTTTTCAATCTTAGTTGACGTAATCTAATATTTTCGTTAAATCTGGTAGGGTAATTATGGAAATCACTATTAAGAGGGTAATTATCAAAATTATCTTTTATAAAAGTGATACATTCCAAGATATATACACATGGTGTAGTTAAAACTTTAAGTTTAATAAAAGTTTCTCTACAATCAGCTCTATACTCCAAATTCGCAACCAATCTGATACATGCCCCAGTGACCAACTATATTTATTTCATATTTTATAAATATTTAAAAAATATTAAATCTTTCTTAAATATTAGTTATATTAATATAGTATGCATAAAATATATTATAGAAAATATATTAGGAAAACATTTAAAAAATATATATGTTATGTAACATTAATAATATATTATTGCAAATGTTTTCTCAATATATTTTTCATAACTCTGCAAGATATTTTGCCTTGTATTTCTGTAAATATTTATTTCATATAAAAAAAAAAGATTGAATTTTTGCTTTTGTACATTTGGTGCGTAGGACGAATAATATAAAATGGGTAAAATATGCATACATATTAAGTAGGTATGTACCTATTTAAAATGATAGTATAAAGATTAAATTAGATAATATATAACTAATATGATTTAATTAGTATCTAAGTTGAGCGCTGTAACTTTTCTATTAATATATCTGCGTTTTGTATTATATTATTTGTAATATTTGTAAGTTGCGAACGTCAACACAACACCTCTATTCATTACGGTGCCGGTGTTATATGATTCAGTATTGTTTATGCGTCTATGGATTAGGTACATAGAATGCATATGCGCACGTGCGTATCATCAACGTTTTCATTCGTTTGCCCGTTACATGTTATAGTTTATAATAGTATACGATTAGGGCAGATTAGGGTTAACTGTGTAATTAATTGTTGCGGGGGTGTGTTTTAGTTTTTGTGATGACTACGAGGTAAGCAAAACTTTGAACATGTCATGGCATTTATAAGATAATTGGAATGCTCAATATCGCTATGTACAGAAATCGTTTAGTAATATAATTGTAGGAATTTTATGCATCATATATGTACTACATCTACCAGATAAATTGCTAGTTGATTTGCTTAAGAGATTCATCTCGGTAGATAAGCGTCATAACCTCAAAATAGAGGTTAAAATACGTTGTGTTGTTTTATTGTTTGTACGTAGAATGTTTTCAAATATTATGAAATAAAGTAAAAATAAGTATCGTAAGTATTAGAATGTAGCTACCACTCCAGTTATTGTAAATGCTCCAAATGTATTAGTAAGTGTTGATAATGTTGTACGATGTTTTATTTATGGTGTGATCTAATACAATTGGCATTGTTTTAGAGGCCACAACGAAACGCCATGAGAGCGCCATTACCGAAGATATGAAAAAAGCCATAGGGTTGTACTTGGCACCAGCCAAGGCTAGAGTTAAAAATGAGTATTTTTCATTTTTATTGGCTTATTCAAATAAAATGATAATAAATACGTTTGTTTTTTATTTAGAACACTTCAATTAAAAAATAGTGATTAATTTGATAAACTTTCAGTATGCCTTAAAAGATGCCAGAATTATTGATTATTAACTTGTATGGTGAGTGTGAAAAAACAAGTTCTTGCCTTTTAGACAACTCTATGTATGTTTCAACTTTTCGTTATGGACGTTATACATTCTAAATAACCAAGAACAATTTTAGTTCATTTTGAATAGATTGCATAAAAAATTTCAATTTTCATTTAAATAATATTTTAGAAAAAATATAGCGCTTACATTAATTTTAAAATATGGAATAAGTATTTTAATTGAATATTTTATCTATATTTAGAAAAAAAAATATGAAAAATATATTCAAAAACCTCTCATGAAAAGTATTTATAAAATATATTTTTAAAAATATCTATGTAATATTTCTGGCTGTTAGAGTCTTCTTTGCAGTTTGAATACTTTGAATAAATGACTGGAATGACCTTGAACTAAAATGGCATAGCTCATAACTGAATGGAAAAATGAAAAATATACTGTTATTAAATAATTAGGGGATAGTTTATTCTTTAAAGTTCTAATTAAGAAAATTTTGCTTGCGCAATGGGTACCGTTAACTTTTGTGTCGTATGGTCAGTTAAGCCATTAAAAATAACTTGACTTTTATAGTTCTGGAATTCACCAGAAACGCATATATTATCTAAGCAATCTTAGAATCTTTCCGGATAATTATAGAGAGAAGTTTTAGGAGGATTATTTTATAATTTTCATATTTACTGGCAAGAGACAATCATAATTACGATTTAGTCAGTTTACTTTAACCAATTTGTAACAAAGCTTATTTATACAAAATATTTAACCGAATGTGATTCAATTCCCAACGCGATCGATGCGAATTTGTCAGGTTTCGAGGAAGGACGTCTGCCGTGGCGGGAACAAAAAAAACAAACAAAAAAGATAAAAAAAAAATGGAAAGCAAGTAATTAAACTCCGTTTTATTACTTAAGAACCGTATAGGTACATACATACATACATACATGCATAAAGGTATGACCTTCTGAATTTAATTTCATCCGTCCTCACTGTCCGTAAAAAAATAACTCAATTAAAATGCGCAGAAAAAGAAAAATCGTCCGGCCGACGCGTACATCTCGCGCCTCTTAATATTCCGCGCGTACCTCGTTTTTATGGGGATTCTATTCGCGGAATCCGTACCCGAACGGGTTCGGGAACGCTCTTAATAAGCCATGCAAACGTAACGTGAAAGTAATTAGCGCGGCGCAATGGAAACGGGTCGTCCTCCGTCGGGAGGCCGGGAAAAAAATCGCGAAACGGAATGCGGCTGTGTGGCCGACGAATCAGGGACGCGCGGCGTTGTTCTATTTAGGAAGCGGAGTTAACGGAAATTCACTCTATGTGCATTGTCCGTGTGCGAAAACGCGTACTGCTGTGAACTGATTGAATTAAGTGAAAATGCTAAATGAATTTTTGAAAAAGAAAAAGAAAATTTAAATTAGCTAGCTCAAAGGGTAAAATTTTAAAGAACGCAAAAGAACAATTAACCTCAGAGTTACCCTCGTGAATTAAAACTTGAATCTAACCACGAAAAGTAAAATGTGAGTGAATGAAATCAGACTTACTTAATTACCCCGAAAAATTGAAAAGGTTTAAAATATAGTAAAAGAACAGAATTTTTAACCCAAAGATGCTAATTAACACTCAAATTTATTTTTCAAAAGGGTTAAATTAGAGATAGCGCAGAAAAAACCGTGAACTGAAGGTTCTGGCCTAAAATAAAAACTGCATTTGACTCTAACTTAAATAGGACAATGCTATTTCCTATACAAAGCAAAAGATTTATTTATTCAGGAAGATTATTCACAATCTTACAAATTTAATCCACGTGGTTTCAAATAAAAATAAACTAAAAGCAAGAACAATGCTTCCACTCACCCAACCGAGGTGATGGATAATTACAAATGAAATAGCAAAAACGAAAAACGGAAAATTAACTCTTCAAACTATAATGAGAGAAAAAAAAACTGACTAAAAATGTATCTTCCCAAACAAAAATAATAATTGATCTTATATCTATAATGTGTACACTTAAATATACCAAAAATTATTGTAGTATGAATTCCTTGATTGACTAAATAAAAGACAAATACAGAATTAAATTACGATATCAAAAGAATTACAAAATGGCAACCAAAATTTAAAAACACGTCTACTCACGTCAATAGTCGAACAAGGAACTCCCTGACAAAACTCTACAATTGTTTTTCTTACAAAAATCCCTCTCTCAAAAACGTACAACGCAGTCGTAAACACACAACAAAATATCATAGAATCCGCTTTAAAACTACATTCAAGCCATAGAAACTAAATGAATGAAATTAATTTAAAAAAACTTAACACAATTAAATCATAGCAGTACGTTGTAGAAATGTCAGTTCGACAAACGTCAAAATATTAAGAGGTTATTTATTTGACGTTTGTCATTGCCAAACGTCAAAATTGGCAGTTATATGTGAGTAAAAGAAAAATTTCCAGCCTTACAACCTTAAATACATGTATTTTTTTCCCCATGAGTGGGTGTACCCCGAAAAAGGCAACTTTTTCGACCAACGAAGACCTATTATGTCCCCATGTCAATTTTAGCCTTCTCAGTTGCACTCTATCAAAGAAATTCTCAATCTGGCTTAGAGTTAACTTACTGACTCTGAGTTCGTCCAACCAATCGACCCCAAAGTACGAATGCCTCTCCCCGTACACTGCCGGGCAGTTGACAAGAAGGTGAGCAGGAATTCCCTCCACACTTCCACACTTTCTGTACGGAGGAGATTTCACTAGCCCCATGCGCTGCTAGTGTTTATTTAGTAGCACAATGCCCAATTAAGATTCCTGTGAGTAATCTCAATCTGGCCCTGCTCATAAAGACTGCCTTACGGAGTCTTTCCTCATTCGGATAAAGCCCTAGAGATTTACAGTGTCTTGCGCCGGCGAGAACATTCCAAAAGGTGCAATGTCTAGCAGCAAGTTGAGATCTGACAGACATTTTAAAGCTGCCATATAAGCGTCGGTTCTGGACCTAAAAACGGCAACTCGCTAGCGCCCCTGGCTAACGTGTCAACAGTTCCATTGCCTCTGATCCCAGAGTGACCCGGCACCCATCTCAATGTAACATTTAAATGTTTCGCCAGCTGTTTAAACCTTCTGTGGCACCCCTGTATCACTTCAGAGTCACATCTGACAGCCCACTAAAGCCTAGAGGGCAGCTTGGCTGTCGGAGATGATTTCTACCCTTCCATTCTTGCGCAGGCAGTTTGAGATGCCCTCAGCACAAGTCTGGATGACAACAATTTCGGGGTAAAAGCTTCGCCGTTCCGCTCTCCGCCCCTCCAGATTCCAATGCCCATGCCATTACGCGTTTTCGAGGCATCGAAACCAGCGGGATAGACGCCATTTCGATTTGCGAATGTACGCTTTTGCAGTCTCCTATTGGAGATATCAACACTGTATCCCCCAGAGAAACGGGCGTGATCTTATCCGGCTTTACGAACAGTGGTACTATCTGTTTGATGTAGTTGAAGTTACTGTGTGGCCTCCGACTTTGCCGGGAAAGCCCTTGCATCCACTGCATTTTGCTCTGTAAGCCCATAGGGTTGCTTCAGACCACAACATCAACTGCAGCGGGGGAAGCCCAAGAATGGTCTCTATAGCAATCGTCAGCGTCGAGGGCATAGTTCCCTTGAGGCCCAAGCGGGCAATCTTTTGGACTTTAATAAGCGGACTTATGACGTAGCCTAGATTTGCTTTATGCCAGGAGGCGTAAGTTATAGAGAGTACTATAACTTTCGTATACAACCAGTGTACCATTGCAGGCTTCAGCCCCCACGTTGTACCGAACATACCTCTACAAGCTCAGCTTATTAAGTGTCTTATGGCTTTGTTTATTACATGTTCAAGGTGTGATTTGTACAACAGTTTGGCGTCCAAAACAACACTCAGATATTTCACCTCGATTGATACGAGTATTCTAAAGCCGAATGTAGTGGGACACTGGTGTTTGGGAAGCTTCCTCCTCCATATGAACAGAACCATAGTCGTTTTATTGTATATTATTTTAGGTAAATATGTTATTCATCAATGGGATCCCGATAATGTCATTTAACTTCTTGGGAAAAAAGACTAAACCGATAAGGAAATCTATTGCATAAAAGCATCATAGTAAATGCAGCTTTAAAATTTACTTTTGAAATAGTAAACGCATCAATCTATATTTATACTCCATACTCAATTTCATTGGTTCATTTTTCGCGTCTTACAAAATATTAATTTTGTATATAAACTTTTAAGCTAGTATTGTATGCTATTTTTAGAACGTTCATATACCGTAAGGCAAAAAATTATCTGCGAATGATGGGCTAACCATGTATTACTTATTGAGTGTTGCCAAAGTAATGTCAATTACATGAATGAAACATAAATTGTCCATATGATATGTACAATACCGTTACATACTTAGATCATACTTGTCGATTTTATACCCCAACTAGAATAATTACTTGTACTATTACCAATACAGTATAAGCTTTTATTTTACAACTATTTCACAACAAATATGCATTTACAATGAAAAGTGTTGTATGTAAAAAAAAAAAAAACTGAATTTTAATTATTTCGAAATACAATATTTGTTGCAACAGCACTTCAAAAAATTGCAAGTTAAATGTAAGAAAGTTATTTTCCTATTGAAATCACCTAATTACAGGTTATTTTATTTTGCTGTAAAATAATGTGATACAGATTCGAAGCAGCATTTTGCTGATTCAATTTATAATAAACAGAAGGGAAATATGAGTCCTTGTTTATGAAAAAACTCAAAAATGAAAATTCTTAAAAATAAATTTAAAGCAGTATAGTAGTAATGTCTTATTGACCAGATCATAGTTAATATTCTATACGTACATTTTATTCACTGTAATTTTGTTTTTGCTATTTAAGCTTGTTATTGCTTGAATTCTTACATTTGCTTCTGAACATGCTGTACTTAAGTTAGTATTGTCCCCTTTTTCTTTAATTTGTAATTAGATTTTTATTTTGCAAGGAATAAGTATATTATGTTTTTTTTTTAATTTTAATTAATGAATATATTATGTTTGTGCATTTCCCTATATTATAGACAAGTCTTAGGAACTAGAATAGAAAATTATGTTTTAGGCGGCGCTAAAGGCAGTTTCAGTTAACGCATGACAATTAAGCTTCTAGTAGCATTTAGGTTATGTCATATTTTCAGCTTTTTCTCGTTAATATTTATTTGCAATACGTAAATGTTACATATTGAAGAGTATAAAGAATAAAAAAACGTGTGAAAGAAAACATTATATAGAAATACATTCCCGCTTATATAATAACAAGACGCAAAAAATAAATAGCCAGCAAAAATATTAGTCAACTTTCAGAAAAATCCGTGCGAAACGTACATACCTACATATGTCGACCGGTTGAATCATTAATTACTATCTCTTTAATGCATAACAGCATAACATAAAATGAACTACTTTGCTGTACCGTCGATCGCTCACATTGCGTAAGCCGAAATTATAGAATCGTGAAAAAGCGTTGCGTAAAATTTCACAAGTTGATGTTCGTTCATTAAGTGCTTAAGTGCGAGTGATCGCCTTCAAAACGCTAGTAAATAATTTTTCGGTACTTAAACTCGAACACGCTTGTTCTTTACGGAGCGATGAGTATTCGTTTCCAGTGCTGTGAGCGTATAAATACGTATCTATGTATAACGCAGGTAATCTAGACGAAAGTACACGAGTTTTTGATCCGTATCGGAAATAGCAATCGTTGTTAACATTTAACAAGCTATGCGTTCGCTAATTGACACGGTGGAATAAAAATAAGTAAATGAATAGAAAACATATTAAGTTTAGGCACTTAATTAAATTTGTTTGTGTTAAATGTAACTTTATAGTAAATAAGTATAATTTACAAATCAATTTAATTCCCGAAGTCGATGTTGTATTATGCTGAAATTTGGCCTTATCAAACGCAGCTGATGATACTTTACTTGGCCTAAAAAGGGACAAGCTTTAGCCTTGGTATAACTTGATTTTTCTAAGGCATTTGATAACATAAATCTCAACATGTTGCATTACGTAGGATTTGGTAAAATACTAGTACACTTTTTTATAATTAGTTACATGGTAGATATCAAACTATACGACTGGCTGATGAAATTTCGTTGCTTTTATCTGTAGAGTGTGGAGTGCCGCAGGAATCCATCTTGGGTCCTCTGTTCTACTTCATATACAATACTTCCAAGATGAGTTTGTATATTTTCACCTGCGAATTCTCACTTTTACGCTGACGATACTCAGATGTATAAATCTTTTAACATATCCTATACTTTTGTAGCTACTGAACAAATAAACCAGAGTATGAGGAGGTACACTGTAAAAAATTACAGTAGTTTTGCCATACTAAATTAGGAATATTACATGTAATAACGTTGAATTTGAATGATGAATTTACCACAATAAATCATGTAAATTTTGTTTTACATGTTTTTTCTAGGATATTTAACATGGAAAAAGAAATTTCGGTAAAATTTATAGCTTTTTCATGTAAGTTTAAGATGTAACAGAAATTCAAAAGGAAAATACAAGAAAAAACATGTACAATTTTGTATTTACTCTCAAAATTTACTTAAAAGTGTAAAATTGACATTTTTTTCGGGTATTTAGTGCACTTTAAAAGTAATTTTACTCGTGAACTATTAATTTTGCTGTAAAAATATAAGGATCTTTTATATTTATTTGTTTTTACTTGAATTTTCGGGTAAAACTATAGATATCATGGAAAATACGAAATTCATACGCCGCAATGTGATTGGTTATTGGATTATTTATCTGTGCGCGTAGGTAATTCTATTCGTTTGCCGAGCTTATTATTGGCTGGATGATAACATGTACGTCACAAACAATCGTAGGTTTCGCGTAAGCGTGTTCATCCTTGATCCCTGGTTGAGCGATTCAGTATGACCTATTAGGTGCTATAAAAGAATTAGGTAAGTTGCTTGCTCTCTTTATAAAAATACATATGAAAATTACTTCAGTGTTCGGTAAATATAGAGTTCATATAAATATTACATACGAATTTTACATTACAATCTTTCAAAAACACATCAGCATGTGAAATTTACTAGATGGTAGAAATTTCACCTTATGAAGCAAATTTACCTGTAAAATTGTAGGCAACTTTGTTACCAACGATTTTACATATAATTTTACTGCAACATTTTTTACAGTGTAGTTGAATATTCACGCAAGTTATGTTTTCGTATCAATCCTTCAAAAACTAGTGTGATGACATTTAGCAAAAAGATTCATAGTTCTCAGTTGTTGGAAAATGGTTTGATTGATGATTGCATTACTTATTATTAGCGAGGCAAAGAACTTAGGAGTTTGGTTCGACGTAGACTTGCCGTTTAAGAAGCATATTTCTGTTTGTCTCCAAAAAGCCTACGGTGCATTTCAACATGATTTACCAGCGAAGTAAGGAAATTAAAAATGTTGATCAATTCGTTTGTAGTTCAAGTCGTGCTAGTTTGATATTTGGTATCAGATAATCAGTAGATACTAATTGTCCCAAAAGAGTTTCCGGTAAATGAAAATCTATTACCAGAATAGAGGTAACAAAGGCATGGTTGATTTTATGGATCTTTATATTAGATATCCTTTTGAAAATTCTATTCAATTTGAAATTTTTATCACATTATCCATAAATCTTAAGTATTAAGTATAGATATAAACCGAAAAGTATGATCATATAAAGTTTAAAAAAAAAATCATAAAACATCTGTATCAATATAAACACCGACTAAGATACAACTTGTTTTCGTTTATGATCACGCGATACACATTACATGTATCTATGCATGTAGGTATATACTTATACGTATATAATTCAACATGGGCCAAAATATTTATGCATGTAAAATATGTATATGTTTATGACAATGTTACCGACCGGGGAGCGCAGTGAGTAACTACGGTTGCCGATCAGTCGACCAGATTTATAGCTCACGAAACATTCGTGATGTCATATAATGTATTTTAATTTACTACCTGTTGTTTTATGTCCCAGAGTCCGCCCGAGAGAAACGCGGCTTCGATATACATAAGATATCGTAGTACCTACACGTTATATCGTATCGAAAATACGACGCCATCTCCAATTTGAGCAGGGAATTATTCCGAAATCCGCGTCGTTCGTTAGTTCACTCGGAAAAGCGCCGATTTTCGAACTTATATATATATATATATATACATCGGGGAGTCGGGGGACCGCTTTTTTCGTTCCCCGCCGGCGTACGCGATCGCCCTAAAAAGCGAACTCGCCTTTATAAACTTTCGTTGCTTTATGTGTCCAGTTTTTTCGTGTAATATGAGACGACGGGCGCACACTCGGGCCGTTCTCGGAGGTCAAACTTTCACGGACGCTCATATAGCTAATACACGCCATTTTACGTCGTCTATACCCGACATATAATAGCGACACGCAACGGCGTATTCCTATGTATGTAATTATAACGCAAAATCGTAATTATCTATGTCTTGCGAATGTCAAATTAATGATAGTGCCCGCATTTTTTTTTTGCTATTCATATTCATTAACTTTCTAAAAGCAAATCGGCGTTAATAAACGCCTGTGAATTGGATTTAAATCGGCAGAAAAACCGCAAAGTTGATTAAAATGTCAACTCGAGAAACGTCAAATTTGACAGTTCGAAATTGGAAAATCAATAAAAATTCCTTTCTCTCACTTTCTAACGATAAAAATGTAAAATAAATTGAGAAAAATTCCAATTATATTCACGCCTTTTTTCCGTAGAGTATCCCAAATGTAATGAGAGATTATCACATATTTTTAATGTTACACAAGATGTCATGGAAACGTCTGTTGCTTTCAAGGCAATCTAAAGTTTTCACTGACACAGTTTAACTGATATAAATGTTAGTGATTCAAAAACTGCTTATTCAAATGTCAATAGCGTAAATTATATTGTAACGCTACAAGCTAGCATACAGCTCGGTATGAAAAAAAAATATATTTTAAATATAATACTTAATTAAATTATTTAATATCAAATTTTAAATATCCTACTGTCATCTATATTCATTACTTTTTAATCATAAGTATGCCCTCTCAAATGGCACGCTCGGTAGGAATTTATAATTGCTACAGTGCTAAGTTTAAGTGATATAGTGTGCTTCAAAGCCTCGGTATATCAATTATGATCGACTTTAAAGACAACATTTAAGTTCAAACACATGAGATTTTTATTTATAAACGCTTCGTGCAAAAACAACATAAACGAGGACATTAGTTTCCATTTAAGATTTCAAAGTTGTCCCCCCTCCCACTCTGGGGGGGGGGGTGAGGTAGGGTATCGGGTTCGGCACCATTCAGTGAGCCCTTACATTATAACAAATCTTATTGAGATCTTTTTTTGATTTGATGCAGTGTTTTAGAGATATTCCGTTGTTACAAGAAAAAAAACTCACCCTGTATATTATCTAACGATAGAATCAACGTTGCGATTGTTCTGTACCTATAGTATTCTCAAAATCTATAGGTAACTACAAGACACGTTCTTGTTGACAAAAACATTGAAAAATTTTCTAAATTAAAATTTTTCAAAAAAATTTGCCGAGAAAAAAAAAAAACAGCATTACATAAATCTGTATTTCTAAATTTTTAGTTCTCTTAGTTTTTAAATTAATGTTATTTTGTTAGCTTAATATACTTATAATATATAATCGTTATCTTTTTACCATTTTACTTTACTTTTTTTTAGTTTCTAATTTAATGTTATGCTCTATGTGTGTAGTTCTATGTTTTGTGTTATATTTATATATTTTTTACTTGATTTACTTGTGTTTACTATTACATATTAGTAAAAACTCGTTTTTTACTATAAAAAAATAAATATTTAGTTTTGGAGTACAAATCGCTATTTATTTTTACATATATGCACCACTTTATTTATTAAGAACGGTATGCATGATTCGCGCTCTTTCTCTTCTTGATTGACTAAAAAGTTACGAGGTAACCTTGTATATGCGGACCTTGATTTAGACTAGACAATTCTTGGCACTGTTGGAGCATGCGTGTGTTTATCACGTGATCCCTTTCTTCCTCAATGCTTTGGAGATATTTTCGAATGCTTCATTTACGTCGAAGAATGTGCGCAAAAGCACTTTTTTGGTTTGTAGAGCATGCTCAGCTTTTTGTACGAAGTGATGAAAGGCTGTCTCTCTGTAGATGTCCCTGCTTGATAAGCACATTAGTCTCGATGTAGTGGCTAGTATGGTAATACATCATCCTTTGTGTGTCGTGTCTAGCAGTTTTTCAAGAATTTTTAAAATATTTACAAACTAACACTAACTCAAATAATCTCTATTGACTTGCACACAATTTTAGTTAATTTCCACTCATTTTTTTTTTAATCTAAAAATGTAAAGGAGTTTACTTCAATTTCTATCTTCAATTACTTGGTACCTATAAATATAGATATACACCAATGCTTTTACGACAATATAATAAAGCGCTATTAGTTATTAATACTACATATTATATCCTGAATGCAGTAGTAGAATTTCAATAAATAGCATTACGATTGCCAACTTTAGCAATGACTTGCCAAAGTTACCAATACAGTATCTACTACATATTAACGCCATACGGTAGCCTGTTAGTAGACGACCAAAAAAAGCACAACGCAGTACGATTTAATTGAAACTCTTTTACGTTAAGCTGTTGCAAGCTTGTAATAACTAACGCAATATTAACTTTTCACCATACGCCAAGCAGCCACTCGAATGGCCACTTTAAGAGACGCGGAATTTTCTTTCTCAACAGCTCGTTAATTCATCGATTTCGCTAAAGTTGAAGAAGAAAAAAAATTGAGCGTAGGTAGTGACTTTCCATTTCATTTATTAATAATACATATTATTCATTAGCGTAATGGCTATAGTTTCGTATGCAAAATAAATCGTACCTACGAGATATCGAGAGGAGAATTTAGAAATCTGCATGGAGCTTTCTCTCTTGACAAGTATGTTTGTGTATGTATGTAAAAGCAAGTATATTATAAAGAAAGTGTCTATATCGCACTTTTTTCTGTATATAAATTAAAATAAGCATTCATTTAATCAATTTATACGCACGGTTCGTTGATGCAGAAAGTAGGCTAGACTCTAGACGGTTGATATATAGTTTTTTTTTTCTTCTCTTTCTGATCGATTGGAATTTGAATTTTGCGGCGAGATACAATGAGATAAAATATGAAAGTTATAAAATTCCAAAATCGAACCAATTATACGAGAAAAAAGCTGTCTGTATAATGCAAAACAGGATTATAACCGTTTTTAGTATAACATACTTAAATATATAAAATTCTATACCTGTCTGTATTACCCAGCTATGTAAAGTAGTAATCATAACGTTGTACTCGATCCGATAGCTTGAATGTGTAATAACTACTTCTGCCAGTCCGCATATTATGTATAATGGACATCCTACCGATGTATCTATAACACTTATCGGCGGTACCGTTAGGTAATCTTCGTTAATTCCAGACAGATCGGCGGAATGGGTAATAATTTGTCGCATAGGAATACAGAATGTGATGGATAAAATGTAAATTCGCTTCCTATATTCGTATAGCTGTTTATAGTAGATGCGTATCGGAGAGGTATTAACAATATCAGTGTACAATATGTTAGTTTTTTTGCTTACTATTACTTTGCAGTATCTATGCATTTTCTTACAATTTACTAAAAATATCCGTGGTAATTGCTGGTGCATCAAAAGAGGGGATTCTGCATTCTGGATTGTTGGTTGGAAAAGATGGCTAGCCACGTGCACTTAGCCCACTCTACCCGGGCCCATTGTGCTACCTTTCCTAGGCGGACTCACTCACCCGCAGCCTACTCGAGCCAACCCAAGCGAAGAATGAACTCAAACAGTGTAGCATGTGAGTGACGCCAAAGCTGATTATACTGGGCCAGAACTCCCCCAGGATGGAACCTCTAAGTTGGGCAAGCGCCAGACAGTCAGATAAGATGTCTCGTCCTCTAGGTAACATGCATGGCAGAGTGGGCTGCTAGTCAGTCCCATGCGGTGTATGTGTTTATTAAGTTTGCAGTGACCAGTCAATAGCCCTACAACTTGACGTAGTTTACTGCGAGAGATCTGCAGATAGTATCTTGCTGTCCTGGACAACAGCCTGGGGATGGCTTTGCGTACCTGACAGCAGGTGGTTATGGATGCCCATCTCTCCTCGTGTAGAGTAGTAGTTCATTGATTTATTAGGGTGTTGAGTTGGTAGCCGAAGAATGGAAAGAACAGGCCTGCGGTCCCATGTAAGAGAACACGAACCCCATCTCGGCAACCTCTCGGCAGCCTGTTTCCCCCGGATTATCCTTTATGACATGTAACCATCTGAGTATCAAGTCATTATCAATAGCGATCGCTTCCAGGGCATTGTGACACTAAAGTACTAGGCCTGAAGCTTATCACTGTAAAGGGCAATACGTCGTCCCTTAATGCCCCTTAAAACCAGAAGAGTAATGGGAAATTATAAGCCAAGATATACTGGGTGAATTTTTTATCTTGAGACAACGGAATATCTCTAAAACACTACATCAAATCAAAAAAAAAGATTTTAATAAGATTTGTTATAATGTAGGGGGCTCACTGAATGGTGCCGAACTCGATCCCCCACCTCACCCCCATCCCCCCAGAGTGGGAGGGGGGACAACTTTGAAAGCTTAAATGGGAACCCACATTTTGTATTGCAGATTCGGATTCTACGCCATCAAGTATGTAGTTTTTGTTTGAAACTTTTTTTTTCGATTCGTAACAGATTGCGCTGTAATCGCAAAAAAAAAACATGATTGTGAACGTCTAGAAAAAATACATAAAAAAGAGAAGCAAGCAAACATGATTTTGTATTTTTCTATTTTAACATATATTAACATCAAACACACAATCAGGTGTGATAAGACTTTTCTAGTACAAAATAGGACATTGGGTATAATGTATAACTGAAAGGCAAACTCAATCCTATAAAGTTATTGTTTAAAGCAACATGGATTACAAGCGACAAAATTAATAACGATAAACATTTATGTTGGAACACTCTGTATATATACTTATAATGCCCCTATGCACGTCGGTAAAGTTGTGGTGTATAGATATAGAGTCAACGTTCCCCGACGCGTCTGTTACCTTGAAAAGATCAACCAGCGACCGACCGTCCAACATCTCATCCCATCTTGGTCGGCGTCGGGCAGGGAGGTGGGTCCAGCACGTCTCCTTTTAGACATCAGCCACTCCGACTCATCAATTACCCCGACTCGCTAATGAGTTTTATAGTTTTTCGTTTTATAAAATACGCGGGCAGTTATAACAAACAGACCAAGATCGACGAGGGACATAGAATGTATTGGGAAAAATAAAAGCAAGAATTGACGTATACGTACAGATAATAATAAATCTGTCAAATTGACGAATGCGTATTTTATATATATATTGCTATGGTAATTTTAGTCTATAATATTTAAATTGATTTAGTTAATTTAATGCTCTTTTAAAACAGTTCCAAAACATAGAAAAGGAGTTATTGGAATTTTGCCCGCGTATAGCTGTTTGCATAAACTGCTTGTCAAATGTAAATTGTTATTTATCACAATTATGATAAATTATACTGGATTAAAATGTTATTTACAAGATTGTAAAAATTATTAACTGTATTTTATAGTAAATTGAATCAGGATGTTATATTTTTTTTTGTAATATGTTGGAATTTTTTCTCCGTCTGGGGTGAATAATGATCTTTTAGTGTCATCATTTCAATCCCTCTTTTAAATTTCTGTTGGTTCACTGATCATAGATAAGCAGTCGAAGTCAAATAACTAATAGAAAGTTTAAACTGAGCTGTCCTTCCTCTGGCCACAAAAACAGACGGTTGTGTCGTTAGTCGTTCCAACAATTTAACGCCACGCAATCAGTAATATCCATATTATAAGTCGTGTCCGTGAAATAAATTTTTTAGGTTTGTATATGGACGAAACACTCTCTTGGAACTTGCATTGTGAAAAAACCGCAAATAGATTGAATAGTTAAGGCGCGGGGCCACTGCGCGCGAAGAGAAGCTAAGCTCAGCGAAACTAATTTTCTTGAAAATAGTTCCCATATAATCATACGCGCATCTTCGCTAGCCTAACTTCGCTTCGCTTAGCTTTAGTTGCCGCGTCCGCGTAAGATACATGGGAGCTAATTTCAAGGAAATTAGTTTCGCTGAGCTTAGCTTCGCTTCGCGTGCAGTGGCCCCGCGCCTTTACTGTTACCAGATACGCAACTCAAAAACTATAATCGAATTTAGTTCTCTGCTTTCATTTTATTATGCAATGTTGCACACCAGACTGTCATACGCATCACGGTTTGGGAGCATCGCCTGCTAGCAGGACTGTAGTTTTTGGCTCAGAAACGCATAATCCGATGTATGGCTGGAAGTTCAATGCACAGAGTTCTTGCAGGCCTTATTTCAAAATGTGAATATTTTACCTATGCCTGCCATACACATATACGAACTTTTAAATTACGTTTATGCGAACAGAGGTAATTTTTTAACGCAACGAGCAATTTCACGCACATAACACTAGGTCAAAGGCAAAATTTCCGTGTTCCCTAACATTCTTTGAATATTACCAAAATTCCCCCAATGTTTTGGTTTGAAACTTTTTAATGCCTTGCCTCAGAAATATCAAAATATAATATCAATTAACATCTTTAAACGGCATATTAAAAGCTTTTTACTGTCATCTTGTATTTATTCCATCGAGGAGTACTTTGAGCTATGTACTATATGTAGACAAGCCTAATGTAATTGTGTGTAACCCATTTTTATTTTATTTTGACTTATCCTACACATTTTTTGTAATGTACACAGGATTAAATATATATTATTATTATTATTATCCCAGTTCCATTAAATTTTATACCTAACACGTTTAGTTATAATACCTGCATAGTATCCTGTATATACAGAGTGAATTTTCTATCTTGAGACAACGGAATGTCTCCAAAACACTGCATCAAATCAAAAAAAGATCTTAATAAGATTTGTTATAATATAGGGGGCTCACTGAATGGTGCCGAACTCGATCCCTCCAGAGTGATAGGGAGGACAACTTTGAAATCTTAAATAGGAACCCCAATTTTATATTGCAGATTCGGATTCTACGCCATCAAGTATGTAGCTTTTGTTTGAAACTTTTTTTTTCGATTCGTAACCGATTGCGCTGTAATCGCAAAAAAAAGACATGATTGTGAACGTCTAAAAAAAATACACAAAAAAGAGAAGCAAGCAAACATGATTTTGTGTTATTTTTTATTTTATCGAGTATCGAAAATCCCTATTGCTTGCGCCAAGTTGAACATCAACATCCTTCGAACGTAAATGTTTGGTGTGGAATAATTGGCATTAAGCTTATTGGCCCATATTTCATCGATGGAAACTTAAATGGTGAAAAATATCGAAACATCTTGCAGAATGAACTTTCAGTGTTATTTGAAGACCTTCTTTTAGACGTACGACAAACAATGTGGTTCCAACATGACGGTTGTCCAGCACATTATTCAAGAATACCCACAACTGAAAAGAAGATTATTTATTCATGTATTATTACAGGCAGTTTGTAACCGTTGCAAAGATTCACGATGCGAAAACTGTAAATTTACATTAATATCTGCATTAATATAAAAATTATCGATTTTTACATTTATAAATATGTATTTAAGGTCTCACAGTAATAGTCACGTAATTTTACAGAATCAGCCATGTAAAACAGCTGTAACTTCACATCAATTTTTATCAATGTCGGTATTTTCAATTTAAAATCTCTTCTTCTATCATCTCTTACGTTTCAAGCAGGATATATATTCCTGTATAGTGAAAATGTCATCAAATTGCCTTTATATTCACATGTTTTTTGTTTCACTGCCTTAGTTATCAGGAGGGGAAGAAACAATTTACGATCTCACTGTATATAAGCCGTTTGGAGTATAAAATTTACTTCGTAACTCTTCTTTTTCTTGTGCCCACTTATTCTGAAGATAATTAAGGTTTCAATTATAGCGTACTCGTTCGAGTTAGTTAAAGAGTAAATTTCACCTAAAAGACTGAATAGATTTTACGAGTATGAGATAAGTATGCATTTAATTCCATTAATAAGCATTTTAAGAGCCATGTTCTGCTTAAGTGCTCACTTATTTGCGGCGAACGTAAATGTGAGCTTTTACGTTTATATGTATGTATGTACTTACGTATCTACGTATGCTAGATCTTATCTTTCGCCGATCATTATGACATCTGTGTTCCTTATTTCTAGTATTAACACTCTCAAAACCAGAACGTCCGTAAAAGTCCATATAATAGTATTCATAACATAAATTCAACCGCTAGAATCCGCGCCCGATTTCATTCGCAGATAAATAGGAACCGGTACACTTACTAGACATGTATAGGTATATATATTATACAATTCTCGGCAATCCTAGAGTATTTTTCATGGAGTTTTATTACCCGGCAATTATATTTAGACACGCTAATTAAGCGGTATCAACTAATCTGGCAGAATCACCTAAACGGTGGCGGTTATCTATGTCTCTCGCGGAAAGCGAACTATCTTTCACACTCCGACATTATTAGATCCTGGCTTCGAGTTTTATGGCGGCGCATCGTATAAGAAACACAACAGGTAGTTTCGTCGTTATACGGTCAAGTTGTTAAAATTGTGCGCGATTGCAAATGAGAAACTATTCGCGTATTTTATACGTCAATAAAATAAATTACGGACGGGCACTTTTATGCGCTTGATGTGCGTTTTCCATTAGCGTAAATCGCGCTTAAAATACTTAATAAAATCCGAATAATAACGTGCGCGCTCCTCAAGGACGACATATTGACGGTGACTCGGTGCTGATGCCGCGCCGGTCGCTTAGTCGAACGATGAAGAAGAAATCGAGAGCTCTATTTAAGATGCCGAACAATTAAGGAAAACTACGGGTTTCTCTTTGTT
This sequence comes from Protaetia brevitarsis, assembly GCA_004143645.1. NCBI lineage: Eukaryota > Metazoa > Arthropoda > Insecta > Coleoptera > Scarabaeidae > Protaetia > Protaetia brevitarsis. The sequence goes on along the minus strand of RXPK01000082.1, from coordinate 549,408 downwards.
CGTGTTCGCGCGCGTCGTTTAATTTCGCTTTGAACGAGTTTTCGAATAGCATTAAATAAAAACAACATAAAATTTAAGAAGAAAACACTGAAAAATTCGAGAAAAGATTATTACGAAAAACAATTTGAAAAACACAAAGGGGACACCACGAAAACATGGAAATTGATAAGCTCAAATCTAAACAGTAAAAAGGGAAAAAGTCGGGAAATACCAGAAATTGAGAGAGAAGATAAAACAATAACAGCAAATCCAAAAGAAATAGCAAATGAAATAAACAAGTATTTTGCAAATATAGGAAAGCAACTGGCAGAGAAACAATTAGCGAACACTACAAAAAAATCCAATTAGAACAAAAAACAAATTAGATAAACACTAAGAAGCAGTAGCATTCGCACTAGCAGTGATATACTATATTTACACTAAGGCATATTAAATATCCTCTAACTACTAACACTACTCTTAGTGTTAAAAAAATTACACTATTTAGAGGGACCTCTAAACCATGAACTCAGCGTAGTGTAGTTCTAGTGTTACAAATTTCTTACTGTATACTGACCAAACTAATCAATGACACCATAAAAACCGGACAATACCCGACTATGTTAAAAAGGTCCACAATAATACTTATATATAAAAATGGAAATAAGAAAATTATAGGCCGATATGTTTACTATCGACTTTGAATAAAATACTGGAAAAAGTATATACAATTGCAAATTAGCGAATACTTGACGTAGAACAATATAATACACACACGACAATACGCCTTTGAAAGACGTTAATAATCATTAAATTTATTTTTATATAAAAAAAAAGAAAAAGAAACATTTAATTACAATTTACACAGGAAAAATCAAACCTTGGACTGAGAGTCCTGGCCAAACTCAAAACCTGCTTGAATCTAATTTACTAAAGGACAATTCAAATCCTTTAAACAAAGCAGACGGTAAATTTTTTCTAGAAGAAAATCCTATTTCACAAAAAATCCACGTGGCTACAAAATTTAAAACGACCTAAATTAATTTAAACGTGGACAAAACAAGTGTATTAATAAAATTGAAATTTAAACACAAGCACAATGCTTCTTTTCACCTACACAGTGATGATTAACTAAAAAAAGCTAATTTGAAAACTAAGAAACGGAAAAATTTAAACTCTTAAACTAAAAAAACTTTCTAGAACAAATATAATAACGGATCTTATACCTAATTTGTGTACACAATAATATAATGCTAATTATTAATAAGTGAGTTCCCTGATTGATGAAATAATATCAAAATAAACGAAACAAAATTAAAATCAAAATGAAATAACCAAAATGGCAGCTGACGATAATAAATTTTACACTGTACTTACACGACATCGTTCAAGTAACTGCACTGCAAGGTTAAACACGGTCGCATATATATAAAATTTACAATTGCGTGCGCCGCACTTAACGCACACTGATCATAGAAAACAAACTATAAGAATAGACATGAGCTAACCTGAACAAATAAAAATATACTAAAGAGTGAAAACAATTTCAACTGGACATATAAATAAATAAATAAATAAATAACCAATCAATACATTCAATAACTAATTCTTATCCAATAATAAAACATTTAATTTTTGAGAGAATTTGCCCGACACATTGATAAAGATTACTCTCTACAAATAAAATAACACTGAATTTACAAACCCCGGGGTGCCAAACCACAGCAATATGAAAAAAATCATTATATCATTCTCTTTTCACATCCCGCATGAGCTATTTGATAAATGCATGGAGCGAAACTACGAAAAGAATTATAGACAAGCTTTTAAAGACAAACAAAATAAGATTTTGAAAATTCTATATGGACTAGACAAAAGAATACCCACACTAGAAATTTACGAAAGAACGCGCGAACTAAATATAACTATCTTTAAAAAAATAATTTTAATACACAAGATGAAAAATTGATTAATAAAAAGCAACACCAAACTAAATAAACAATAGAGAAACACATAACCATAACACAAGAAGACAGAAGCTTGGATATAAAATTTATACATTCCTTCAGATTTATTTTTCCAAAAACGAAATAAATACGCGGGCGAATCAACCAGTGCACTCACTTTTCAGAAAATGAACACAGTGCAATAATAAATTAATTTTTTTTAACAATTAAAACTCTCATTTTTACGTTTCGACAAACTGTATTTACTGTTTTCTGTTTCTTCAGAAAAATATATATTATAATTTAACTTTTTTTATATATATTTAGGGACATTCACAACATTTTAAAAACTTATTTAAAAATTACATTTTTTTAAAAATTACTGGAAACGTAGTCAATTTACAAAGTACTGTTACAGTAAGATTACACTTAAAATGTAATCTTCGCCAGTTTGAATTTAAAAATGTTAAGTTAACAGTACTTTGTAAATTGAGTTAAATTATAATATACATTTTTCTGAAGAAGATAACAGTAAATAAAGTTTGTCGAAACGTAAAAATGAAGAGTTTAATTGTTTAAAAAACATTAATTCATCATATAGAAACCAGCCGCTACCCTCACGAAAAAAAGAAAAAACCATATAAATAGCATTAACGGCTACGAACAAATCATCAAGTGCAATAATAATATCTTATTTTCGCTCGACCATTTTCAATTACATACACCAATCCTCTGGGACTTCATTATTAATAATAATATCGCTTAAAACCTAAATAAAAGCAATTTCCCATAATAAATAATTCATTTTTTGACATTCCTTAGAGAAATTAATTTCGTAAAAATGTTCTGCTCTTTCTTCTAAATGATTTCTAAGAAGAATATTTCAAAATTCGTGATTGAAATCGTTGTAATTTTATACACACTTCAATTATATTGCACAGTTTCGATTAGATACATTGTCGCATGTTTTCGAGATGGTATTTTACATTACTATCTCTCCCGTCTATGCAGCGTGTCCTGTTGGTATTTCTGCGCGAGACATTTAAACATTCGACCGATTATCCTTTAGCGGTAATCGCATTTCGTGCTCGAAATGTCGCCTCTAGCAGGTGTATCGAACAACCGAGCGCTGTTATTATTATTAGAGGAGATAGGCGAGTGCCCCCTATCTATCTTGTCCCCGCGCTTTTGCATTACGTGGGCACCGAGTGTGTCGCAAGTGACCGTTGTCGAAAAGGTAAACAAACCAGGGCCGATTATTAATCGCTAAAGATTGGCCGGCGGAGCGAGGGAGCAAGAAAATTCGAAAGCGCCGCTCACTATTCACAAGATCTGCTGATAAAGGAGAAAAATAACATCGAACGTTGCACAAATCTCCATTTACGTATTATTATATTACATTTTTTACACCTGCGTTGATCCACTGCCATTAATACGCTGCCGAATATATAAATAAATAATCTTTTTCGAGCGTGGGTGTTTAATTTGAAACGTTTCAAAATTGAAAAACTAGAACGTCACGTCGACGTTTAAACCGTATTTGTATTATCGCCATCTGTCGTCGATACACGCAGCAAATTCGGTAGCTCCTTCTGTGATCGTTATAATATAACTTATCAATTTATGGCATCTATCTGCGCGCCGGAGTGATCTCTCGCAGGCGACCCTGATAACCGCGCAGCGAATAACTTCTAATTAACTGTCTCGAGTCCATAGGCGATATCTACCTATACGGGTAGTGCTCACATACCTGGTAATGCACTTTCTCTTTTCTGCTCCGCTCGGGTACATACGTTCGCCACGGCAATGACGACATGAGAATGGCGCGACGTTGGGAGTGGATATTGGTGTGCAATCTAAGCATCCATATTTTATGTCATTTAAAGCTAGGGTTGTCATACGTCCGTATTTTCTACGGACAGTCCGTATTTTGTAAGCCTTGTCCGTAAATTATAAACTGTACGTATTTCTGCAAAGCGTCCGTATTTTTTTCTAGTTCCGAATTTGTCGTACTCATGTCATTTTTATAGTTATTTTAGTATTCAAACTTTCGTATGATGTGCGTCATCTACAGATTTATGATTTATTTTCTTTCAAATAAGCAAAAGGAGTCAAGAGGTGCTTGATTAGTTTGCGACTGTCGTTCCCCCTGGCGTTCAATCAATGAATCAATCATTTTTGTAATATCTGTACTCATGTCAACCGTATTTGAACGTAATTTCACCTTTTCTGTTTAAAGAATTGGAAAGTGAATTTAACTCTACAAATTTTATATCCGTTACAATTGATACTTCAAATAAAAAGGATATTGAATTAGTACCTGTGATGATTCGATATATTGAAGAACATTTCACAGAAATGTTAATTGATATGGTGCACTGTCCGTATTTTTGCTTTTGAAAATATGGCAACCCTATTTAAAGCGTTACTTACGCGATTATAGATTATAATATTTTTTTTTTGGTTTTCCTCTGTTGCCAAATGTATTTTGCTATTTCTCAAAACTATTTAACATCTTAATTAGAGAGGGTGCTGTGTATGTCAGATTATTTCCCCTATTGCCAAAACTATTTCCTTAATTGTCAAAACTATATCGCATTGTTATAAGAAGTGTGAATGCTGAAAGAAGACAAAGAGGTACGTACTTTAATAATCAGAAGAATGGACGATGATAGTTCGCAAGTCTAGATGAGACGACAATTTAATGTTTTCCCGCACATTGTAAGAAAAATTTACAAAATAACGAACGGTATGAAAAAAGGGAGTGTTGGGGATCGTCCCAAGAAAATTACTCAAAAAGGACAAGAAATAATTTGCAATTTAATCGATGACGATTGCACTTTAGCACTTACCAAATAAAAACTAAATTATTAGAACTAACTTCACATTTAGTGGTGAGTTTATCGACCATTGGCAGAGCGACAAAGACATTTCAGTATTCTGTAAAACGCGTTTCTTTTGTACCAAATTGGCATGACGCACCGGATATTGTACAAAATAGGTTGGATTATGCTGTTCTGTATAACAGAATAATGGTCCATAGAGACAAAATATATTTTATTGTCGAATTGGGGATTCAAAGATCTCATGAAAGATCACAATATAGCAAAATAGTAGAGCCAACAAAAAAGGTCCAATTAAGAGGCCGTAATTATTCAATTGTTGCTGGAATATATATTATATTAATTTGTTATATTTATTCACCATTTAAGGCAGACCTTACAGTACATAACACTTTGGAAAATTCTTGATATCTTTCATTGCTCACTTAGCCCTTTGTCATGCACCACCTCCGGTTTCATAAAATAGATGAAATTCAACAACTGCACAGAACTTGTACCAGTATTTCTGCTCCTATAAATTAATTAATTGTTACTGTCCATTTTGTGGTGAATACACTGCCGTACCATATTTTTATTTACCGACTTTCATTATTGAATCTGCCCAGCAACGTTGATAACCTCAAACAAAGAATTAACACTCTTTTGGCTATGCCTAATATATTTATTACTGGTACAGGGATCCCGAAAATTTGGTTAAATATAGAAAGATTTGCATATTATCTTAATCCAAATACGCTTTTACTCGTTTAAGGAAATGCATCACTAAACATTTGGAAAAAAAAAAAATTCGCCAAAACCTTTTCAGTGTTGTTGGAAGAAGCACCAGCTGAACAGAGTATACAGCCAAAAACTCCTTTATTAAATATCTAAGCTTTCGCCAACATCTTTTGGCTTCATCAGAGAATATCTATTAGCAATCAGGCAATAATAAAATATACAACTAATTAAAGTAGAGTACTTCCTGATTAGAGTTGAATTAGAGTGGCAGTAGCAGGCGAAAACATGAAGTTAAATTTAACGTTGACAATATGAATAAAATATAGGTACTTTAACGTTGAACGAATAACAATCCAATAAATAAATCCATAAATTATGTTACAATTTAAAATAGAACGATTGAAATTAAAATGTAGTCGAGAAATATCACAGCAACAAGAACAAAAGCGTGAGGTTAAGGCAACACAAAATAGCGCAAAAACGAATTAAATATGGGAAATTTAAAGTTGAGCAGAGAATTTTACGTTTTCGCCTGCTACTGCCACTCTAATTCAACTCTAATTAGTAAGTACTTTACTTTAATTAGTTGTATATTTTATTGTTGCCTGATTGTTAATAGATATTCTATGATGAAGCCAAGGATGTTGGCGATAGGTTAGATAATTAATAAAGGAGTTTTTGACTATATACTCTGTTCAGCTGCATCCCCAATAACCTGATCTCTTTTCAGTGTTGTAACTCTTTTATTTGTAAAGATAGAAAAAAAATGAATTGAATATGTTTTTAGGGAAATTAATGTCAAATAACGACATTTTCTTATATTTTTAATTTTGCTTAGCATTTTTGACTTAGGATGCAAAGTAGTTCACTTTTTTTAAATAAAAACCGTAGTTGGGTATGATATATTGCAATAGTGCATTTTGTCTGCTTGTAATCATGTAAGAGTGGTTACTTTGATGAATTGCAGCACAATAAATAATGTATTTATTATTATGCTTAACAAAAATCATATTTTGGCATGGAGAACGCGATATAAACAGTTCGTTCACTAGGGTGATTATAGTCGGTTTTGTCAGTGATTTAATTGCCTTACAAAGTCAGTTGTGGTGTATACAAAACTCGAGAAACTTGATATGATCCACTGTTACATTAAGTGTAAGAAAAACAGTCAAGAAGCTGTCGAACGTTATTTCTCATTGTATTTTGTTGGCTTTCAACCATCGCTAGCCACTTTCAGGAATTTATACGCCGATTTAAAAGAATTTGACAGTTTTGTGAAACTCAGAAATAATGGTACTATTGAAGAAAACAGAAAACAGCAGATAAATGTTTTAGCTGCAAAATATATCATGCATCTTCATAAAAAATTATTTCATCAATTCATTATCAAACTTTGCACCATGAAGGCGATGAAAGACGATTAAATTTTCGTACTTGGTTCATATGTAAATATGTGCCACCTTTCTGATGCAGATCTTATGAACCGACAAAACACGTTCTTCACACAAACTTCTGAATGTTTAATCGCCGTAATGACCACCTGCAGGTCTAAAGAAGTCCTCGCCCTTTTAAAAGCAAGACAACTCCAGATTAAGGTCGGCTTCAATGTATTGTATGGCTTCATTCTATTCTCAGCTTATTTGGCTATTTATTTTTAATGAAACTTTAACTGGAAATCGATGGTTGCAATTTCATAGAGAAGATTTTATCAATATCTTAGACGAATTTAATTTGCCGACCCGTATAAACTTACCCTGGTTTCAACATGGCGGTGGCCCATCTTACTACTATCAGGTACAAATTAAAAGATATTTATATGAATTAGTTCCAAACTTGTGAATTCGCAGAAATAATTCTGTTCTATGTCTTGCACGTTTTCTCAGATGTTTCACCATTACATTTCTTCGTTTTTGGAATAATAAAAGATCTTGTATGTGTGCGATCATATACAACCCAAGAGAAGCTACTGGAAACTCTTATTAATGCTATTAACTCAGTGTTGAAAAGGTGTCGTATGTGCATGAATAATAATGGCGAGCATTTCAAATACTTAATTTAGAGTATTGCTTGTTGTTAATAATTAATTCGTTTAGCTTTTTATTATTTTATGTGTTTTATTGAAGATTATGAATTTCTTTTCTTTATATTATGAGTATATTATTTATTTCTATTATTATTAGCTTCGATAAGACTTAATACATATAAGAATCTGAAATCCTTACATTGATAAGGCATAGCATAGCTAACAATTTCCTACAGACTCTCACAACAGAATTCATAACAAAATAAAAACTATAAATCTTTCGGACGATCATAATTAAACGAAGCAGTTTAACGTAGCTCCTCCTACTTATAGTCGACCAGCGATCACTGATATACCCATTCGCAGGTCGACTGCGCACACACTGTATATCAAGATCCTTATGCCTTAGCATAAGCACTTTATCAATGCTTTCCAAACGTACGAAAGCAATGAATTTATAATATCATCCATTGGCATTAGTGAGGATTTGGTGACATCATCTGAAGAATTCACAGCCATACACTGCTGAGGTCTTCTCGCGTCGCTTATCGCATCTTTCCCAATCTCTCACCGCGTCTACATAACACACGTACGTTCATATACGTATATTTCAGCGCTAAATTGAGTCGTTACCGCCGGTAATAAACCCAGATAAAATTAATGACACAATCGTCCAGTTAATTAGTCGAAATTGTTGCGTGGCGACGGAATTTTAAATCGATGTTGAGGATGTATATACGTACGGCGGCGCATGGACGCGGCTAGCTCAGCTCGTCTCGATATCCTTCGGACCGCGCGCGCCTCTCTCGGCCGAGGATTAATGACCCACATTCGCGGGGCGATAAGCCGACCAGAGGATTCGCGTACGCACAACATTTCGAGAGCTACGGTTTAAATTATGTGCCTGGGTACGAGAGGATTTAGCGTGAGAATATAAGTGATAATAATAATAATAATAGCGTTTATTTACCATAGATCCAAAAGGATAGAGGTTTCGTCAAACATTGTAACATATAAAGTATAATGCCAATGGACAGTTAAAGTAAAACAAACAAACAGAAAAAATACACAAACTTACAATGGCGCAGATGTGAAGAATTCATTTACTGAATAAAAACATTCTCCTATTAAGTATGCCTTCAGCCGACCTTTAAATGACTGTAATGATTTGCTTCCTTATGTTAGATGGTAATTTATTGTATACTTTGATTGCTCTATATCTCGGCCGTTCTCATAGAAGGTGTGTTTTGCGTTGGAATTCTCAACGTTGGGCAGATCTAGTGTTCATGAGTGAGTATACGTCAGCATTTCTAGTAAAAAGTTCTTTATTTTTCCAAACGAATAAAGCTAACTCGTATACATATAAACAGGGTAGCGGCAATATCTGTAGTTGTTGGAACAGTGGCTTACAATGACTTCCGTAGTTAACCTTTTGATTAACCATTGATCTAATTATTCTTTTTTGGCTACGAAATACTTTAATGAAACTGGCTGCGGAGCCCCAAAATATTAAACCGTACCTTAAGCGGGGGAAGACATTTGCATAATAATATTTTGTTAAAGTTGATATATCAACATACTGCCCCAATTTAACAACAGCGTGGCAACAGGAATTAAGGCTACTCACAAGGCTTTGAGTATGATGTTCCCAGCGCAGTCCTTCATCAATAGTTATTCCAAGGAATTTAAAATTGTCAACACTTGGAACTGACTTACCATTTAAGTTGGCGTATATGCTGTGCGGATGTGTATTATTAAAATGCATTAGTATTGTTTTTGAATTATTCAATTCTAAACCATTATATTCGCACCACTTAGATATTTCTTTGTTGGTATTTGTGGTCGATCTCGATGCATTTTCTAAATCCTTAGTTGATACGATACATAAAGTATTATCAGCAAACTGATAGATGTGTTCGCTAGTAACAGCGCTGGGTAAGTCTATGCTATATATTAAATATAGTATAGGGCCTAGTATAGAACCCTGAGGAATACCTCTACGAATAGTACTCGCAATAGTTTGAAATTCCTGCTGTCTCCCCTCGATGATCGTTGTAATGGAGATCTTTTGTTATCTTGAATCTAGGTAGGATTTAACGAGTTCCAGTATATTGTCCCGCATTCCCAAAGCGTACATTTTTTTAAACAAAAGATCGTGATCAATAGTGTCAAAGGCTTTTGAAATATCATAATATACACTTCTTTGTATAATTGATGGATAAGTGTTAAAATATGTTCAATTATATCATTACAAGGAGTTTTGTGGACCGAAGGAGAACAAGAACTAAGAAGGCAATGCTTAAATTAATTAATTACATTATTTTTTTTTTTTTAGATAGAACATCCAGATGGTAAAGAAAACAACAGGTCTAATTCCTCACAAATTCTTTAATTAAAAATTAAAAATAAGCCACCGGTTTCGTCCCTAAGAGGACACCCTCAGGTCAGTTAAGAAGCAATCGAAGAAATAAGTTGTACACTCTGTGAAATACTATGTTTAATTTAAATTAAAATTAGTTAGTTTTAAAAGTTATTAAATTTGAAATTGAAAGTGTAAAAAGTGGTAATAATAAAGGCACAGTACAATTCAAGTTAATATGATTCTAAATTATAATAAAATGATTAATGAATTGACGATTGATTGATTAATGAACTTTGATTGAATCATACCCAGAAAAAAAAATTATTTTCAAATAATTAAAACAAATATTTCGCACAAGTTGTTGAACATATAAAGACGAGCACAACTTGTATTAAAATTTCCCACACAATCGTTGACAAGAGATATCGCATTTTTTGCAACAAAATGCACAAGATCACTTGTTGCAAATAGCACGTTTTGGTCAGTGGTGATAGTTGCAACTAATCGTCAACAAAATATTTACAGTATTTTTGCTACTATTACAAATCTGTGTAGTGAACTCTGACGTTAAGATTTTGCGTATAGATTAACTACGCTGTTGCTATAATTAATATACCTAGTCGTGAATAATTATTTACTGTGTGTGTTTTTTTAAACATAAGTGTAGTTTTATTGCACAATTTCTTGACATAACCTACGTAAAAAGGAGCATAAATTGCATATTGCTTGCCGCACAACCCGTACAGTAAAGCTAGAGTATTTTGGATCAAGGAATAAATTGTCCTTAATTTGAGAAGTTTTGATCTCATTAACTTATTCTGTTCTGTATGTAACGTTTGCAAATTCTCCTTTGCCGGTGTAATGTATAAGGTATACGTATAAGTTTTAGTCTTAGTTTTTGTATATGTACAGTTTTTACTATACATTGAGCAGTGTGCAATATAGTATATGTGAAACAGTCAAAGAGTGCACATCATTTAGTACCCTCTCCCGAAAATATATCACAAGAATATTACAGCCGGCATAGAATGTTTTTTTTTCGATAAATGCATCAAATCAACTTTTTATAACCGCGTTTGAGTGAAATAGGAGAAGCGCCACCTTTACAACAATGGCTGTATCAGATATACCTATTGAACGTAACTACATGGGTAGAAAACTTCGCTATAGTAATAATGCTTAGATTAGATCACAGAACCTGTTTACAAAACTGTCGGTTAGGTTTACAAAAAAAGTAATTTGAACATAATAATTACATTAAATTCATTACAATTATGGTTAGTGTAATTTTTATTTCTTAATAATAGTCACTTTGTTAATTGACGAGTACTTATTGTTTAAGTGAAATTAATGGGTTTGTTAAATTAATAAACTAGAAGTAAGAAAATAATATTATTGCTCTTTATACAAATTAATTTTCGCAATATCTCTCAAATAAACGAGATTTTATTAGTTTGAAGATTTTTTTATTGATTTCATTAACTATAATACGAGGGATGTTGGCAGTTGGTGGATATAATTATTACTGCTATGTCAACAGGCCGATGACCGTCTAAACATTTTTTGCTTCAGAAACAGCAATTTCGCACAATAGTAAAAATTCTTACTACAATTTTCGTCCAACAGTGAAGTGTAAATATTACTATGCGGGTTTTTCTCTGTGTACTGTCACCTTATTACTACTTTTTACACTTTTAAGTTCAAATTTAATAACTGATTTTAGATTTAAATTAAATATAGTATTTCACAAATGGTACAACTTATTTTTTCGATTTTTCTTAGCTAACCTGAGGATGTCCTCTTACGGACGAAACTGATCGGCGTGTTTTTAATTTTTGTAAGGAACTAGATTTCGTTGTTTCATTTACCATCTGGTTGTAATTATGTACCCACACAGAGTCACAATGGATTATAAGATAGATAAAATCTAATACGAATCGAATTAATCGATTCCATAACTGTGGAAATGCGGTGCTCAAGTAGAAACGCTCTCAGGCCACACATAAATTCTTTTATATACACATGTCTTTTTTCTCTTTTAGACCGTTAATATAGCTTAGATTCTATTCTTTCGTTGGTTGATTTGGTCGGTTGAAATGAAGCTATGCGCTGAGAGAAGAAGATATGTTAAATTAACAAAGAAATTGAGATCCAACAAAAAAAATGGTTAAACACAGTCAAAAAAGAATATTTTTTAAAGTAAGAAAATCGAAATGTTAAAATAATTATGTAGATTTGGCAATATTTCTAGCATTGTTGCAACAATCAACAAAAATAAAAAGCAAAACTTGGTTAGGTTAAATAAACATTTAAAGTTACAATGGATAAATGTTATTTGTTATGTCAAAGTAATTTGCTGTATTGAACAAGGAAATATTGTTTTGCTCTTCAGTTAATAATGTTTTATTATTAGAGTAAACTATACGGGAATTTTTCAATTCGCTTTGCAAGAGGAAATGTTTAGGTGTTACGACATTGTCTATTTATTTATTGAAAAATTAATATTTATTATAAAAATCAATAACACATACACATGTTACTAAAAAAACATCACCAACTTAAATTCAGTAAATACGACAACATGTTGAAAGATAGAAAAGGATGTATATATAAATTACAAAAGATAACAACACACACACATATTATCCATAAGAGTCTGTACTGCAAAATTAAATGGAATCCACTATAGAATAGTTGTCATTCGAAGTTAGAAGAGATGCTTTTTTAACGATGCCAAAGCCCATTACACTTGCCATTTCCTTGCTTTCTTCTCTAACATTTTAGAAAGTCATCGTGCCTACACAGACTGGGACGGCACAACACGTTCATGTCCCGTGGGTATTTGAAAGTTTCCCGCATCTGACAGCGACGACGATATTTAGAGAAATAGGCACAATATAGTATATAATATTATAATAATATGTAAATTAGCGGCAATAAAATACGGATACTTATTAATAATTTTATTATTATTATTAATATGCGCACGACGGTAAGGTGAGCGTGTTATTAATTGATTTTTTTTTTATATATGTATATATAATATAGCGCGTTTTCAGCTGATGCTATTGTATATACAATATGCCGTTCTCCAGAGAGTAGTTTGTTAGTTATCTTAATCGTTTATCTCGTTTTATATTCGACTGTGTATACGATTATAATTAATAGGAGAAATTCGACGATTTATCTAAGACAACACTTATTAAATGCTTTAGAGACTGTTGACGTTTAGTTTTTATTCAGCGTCGCGAGCTTAGAGATTGAAAATAGGATTTTTAGTGTTAGTACAGTCGATACATTGAGAAAAATCCAAATAAATTATTCTTTTAAATAGTAGCAAAGAAATATTTATTGGGTCCTAAGAAAAAAAATATTTTAAACAAATAGTGATTTAGGTAGGAGATTTCTTACTTATAAAAAATTATAGCTTTGACTTGAAAGAAACACTCATTTTGCAGTACTTCAAAGGGACGCCAGGCAAAAATGTCACTAAAGGTTGGCCACACTAGATTCCACATGACAGACGTGTATTAAATTGTCATTAAGCTAGTGTTCACCTGTGCTAAGATGAACTGCTGTCTTCATTGCACTTGTTATTGATAAATATATAGAAAAATATTTTTTCTCAGAAACGTCAAAATACTATGTATGTAACATGTGTGCCAACTTGTACTGTCAACTCCCTAGTGTCAAAATTTCTTTTCTATTTTCAATTCAAAATTAAAATTTGTCGGCCCAAAAAACATTGTGTATCACACGGTCAGAATAGTATATTAAAGTACGAGTTTCATAAGGCATGATTTTGTCGCACGAGTTCAAGTTTAGAAAACGAGCCGCAGGCGAGTTTTCTAATGAACGAGTGCGACAAAAAGCCTTATGAAACGAGTCCTTTATACTATTTTTTCTATTTTGCATTATAAATTGATAATAAATACTTAATAAAAATCTCATTCAAAATGTTGAGTTTTATTTTTATATAAAGTTGGTCACATTGACATACGATTGACATTTGACGAATTCAAAATTCAAATTCGGCTATTTAAATTGTTTAAACAATATATTTCATAATATAGTCTACGTAAACTGTAAAAAATGAGTGATACTGAGACAAATTTATCTTGTACGCCACCACAACTGCGTGAAATTGCGGATAACGCCGTCATAAATTTATTACCGAAAAAATCAAAAGCAGTATATGAAAAATGCTACCATCAATTTGAACTATGGGCTGTACAGAATAATGTCAACACAATATCTGAAAACATTTTATTGGCATATTTTGAATTACAAAGTAAAAATAAGAAATCTTCTACCTTATGATCTATGTATTCCATGCTTCGTTCTTGCTTTTCCATTTATAAAAATACAGACATATCAAAATATATTAAATTACAAGCCTATTTAAAACGATTCTCTGAGGGATACGAGGCTAAGAAATCTAAAATTTTATGCATTGAAGATATTAATAAATTTATAGAAGAAGGTTCTGACGCATTGTATTTAGCAATAAAGGTACGATATTATTTGCAAAATGTAATTTTTTATATAATGGATTTAATTTTAGATCGTTTTAATAATGGGTTACACAGGTGCCTGTAGACGAGATGAATTAACAAATATGTCCATACATGATTTAGAATTTAAGAGTGATATTATTTTGGTGACAGTACCTAAACAAAAATAATATCGTAAGAGTTTTTGCAATTACGGATGAAAGATGGATTACTTTAATTAAAAAATATGTCGCCCTGCGACCAAAAAATATTAATCATTCAAGATTCTTCCTTACATATCGCAATGGTTATTGTATATCGTGCCCGATTGGAATTAATACGATTGGCAAAATGCCTAAATTAATAGCTGATTTTCTAAAATTGCCCAATTCAGAGCTTTATACTGGACATTGCTTCAGACGTTCTAGTGCTACACACTTAGCAGACGCAGGCAGTGATTTGCTGAATATAAAACGTCATGGTGGATGGAAGTCATCTGCGGTAGCTGAGGGTTACATCAAAACATCTATGAAAAGTAAAGTGGCTGTAGCGCACAACTTATCAGGGCCAAGTACATCTGGTCATTCTAGAGTTATATCATCGAATGATACAGTAATTCCACGTTTCATAACAATAACAATGTAAACTAAATTTGTATAGAATTTTTGTTTAAAGTATTTACAATTTACATGCATTAAACGTCAATTTTGCTTTCTGTCATAATGTATTCAATACAGCCAACCTATAGAAATGAAAAAAAGCGTATCACAATGAAGCACTTTTCGATACGCAAAAGCGTGTTACAATTGCGTTTTTATGAACGCAAAATAGAAAAACTCTTTTGCGAGTATTCGTACTGGTACAAACCGTACTCATATTCGCAAAATTATATTTTCTAGTCTAGTGATACAAATAAGTATTGTTTGGAATAGTAAAGCATATTTGGTCGAATAACAACACAATTCATGAGAAATATTACCTACAGATAGAAGCTTTATTGCTATAACTTTTCTACTGGAGCTTTCCTATAGGAATTTCTCTGCTCCTAAATGAACATTGTACTTATTAATGCCTACTGCATCAATACACACGAAATATATAAACAGATGTAATCGTTGAGCAATAAAAGCTTAACGATTAGTTGTTAACAATAAGTTCTGATTTATCCGCTCGCGTATACCACCGATCCCTTGTAAAGTGCTAAAACACTTGCGTAATTTCTAATAATGTTCTTTGTCTCTGTTTATATACTCGCGTGTGGCATGTGTGTATCGGTTTTAAACTTATATAAAGCGTATAATATGAAGTATGTAGGTGTATTACAAAGCTACGTAATAATATATATTGCAAGTGTTACGAGTGACCCACTAGAACTTTGATTACGGGCTATTGTTTATTTCTAAAAAAGGCTTTCTTTACAAGAGTTTATAATGGGATCGATGTTGCACGATTTAAAACTACAGTGTAACCTTTATTTAATAGACACATGCGAGGAATTAAGTATAGAGCTTTATGGTGGCATTCTGTGCACACCTGTAGCGTCTATAAGGTTACCTATAAATCTGTAAGCGATCACATGCTTACATTTTTATAGATAATCCTACAGACGCTAGATATATGCATAGAATCCCACCATTAGTAATATTAGATTTTTTATTACAATTCCTGTAAGTTAAATTTTCGTAGGAATATCTTAAACTTTATGTTATACATAATTCCTTATTTTTCATTAAAAAAAATATTTTTTTTATATTTTGTTTATTTGTAGATTACAATTTAATAAATAATATGGTAGCTACTAGATAGCACACATCTGTCAATCAAATTTTATTAAACTTTTAAATATTTTCTTCCTGGATCTCTGACTTTATTTTATTTTAATTTAAACAAAAAAGAACCTAAAGTTGGCCCTTTTTGGCTGGAACATATAGCTGTTATATACAGGGTGATTCTCAATATGTGCGACAAACTTTAAGCAATGATTCCTGGGGTTATTTTGCTCATAAAAGTTCATAAAATCGCTTAGTTCTAAAGTTGTACAATGTTTAATAGCAAGTTAACATAATTAATGTTTTTATTATAAATTAACAAAATAAACAAAATTAACTTATACTAACTGCTGAAAATGACCGCGCCCAACTGCAATACAAGCTTCTATCCTCCGTCGTATTGACTGGCGAGTCCGTTCTAAAATACCAGGCGTATTTCGAATTGTTTGAAAAGCTGCGATAATACGATTTCTCAGTTCATCGACATTTTCAATGGGAGTTGTATAAACTAATGGTTTAAGGTGACCCCAGAGAAAAAAGTCCAAAAAATTTAAGTCTGGAGACCGAGGAGGCCACGGTTGTGGACCTCCCCGTCTTATCCACCGATCTGGATACGTATTGTCCAAAAACTCGCGAGCAACTATACTAAAATGCGCTGGAGCACCGTCATGCCTAAAATACATTTGTAATCTTAATTGCAACGGAACTTCTTCCAGCAGTAGTGGTAGCTCCTCTTCAATAAAATTGTGGTATACCTCGCCATTTAATCGCATCGGTAAAAAATGGAATACTCTGACAAATATTTAAATGACAAATAAACAATTCCCTCTCAACACAATAGTGTTTGAAGAACCAACTGTGATATTATATCGTGTTAGTCATAGTTCATAATTTATTATTAAACATTCAGTAACTTTAAAACCAAACCGTTTTGGACATATACTCATATGAATCTTTATGATCAAAATAACCTCAGGAATCAACTCTTAAAGTTTGTCGCATATATTGAGAATCACCCTGTATAGTAATAAATCAGAATGGAAAGAACCCTATTTAATGACATGTGAATGTTTAAGCATTTTCAAGTAGAAAGCATCCAACATATTCTGTTTAATTCAGCAATTGGCAACTCATCTAAAAAGCTTGCAAAGTTTTCATGCAACAGTTGATGGTAACTTGGGCTATTTAAGGTGCCAGCTATGAAAAATTGAAAGTTTTTCTAGTGTGGTGCCGTGGGCATACTCTCTCCAGCGCAATTCTAATTGTAAACCTGAGGAAGAATGCAGTAAAGAATTTACAATACCAAAATAATTATTAACTTCTTTTCTATTTTTTTCTGTCGTTTATATTAATTTATATATAATTTTTTAACGTTTTGTTGTTATTCTGGTATGTAAAAAATAATGATTAATCTTACAATCAGTGTTTTAATCCCAAGAGTGGTGTTTTGCCCTAAATATCTTTTTTTTTCTTATACCCATAAAAGCGTGGAAACTAGTAACAATTATACCAATTAGTAATATTTATTTAGCCATTTAATTCGATATTTTGTTTTTTTTTTTTTTAATTGGAACTTGAATAATCTCAGCAACAACTGTATATATATATCATCTTCAACGGACTCCAATGATGGGTGTATTTTATTCATATGAAATAGTTGCAAACTATACATTGCATCTTATTCAAAATAATAAAGATTGGATTCGCTGCTGTGTAGAGATTCTGATTTTTAAATTCGACCTACGAAAAAGCGCTGCAAGTTCGCCGACAACCTGTTCTGTCCGCCTCTCTTCCACGTCGTCGGCAGACCGCGAGCGGGGCACTTGTTTCGAATTTCACTTGTCGCCAAGGCAAACCAAGCGATGCCCGAATCGCCCATCGTCATCCGCAATTCCCAAGGGAAAAACGGCGCACATCTTCGTTCTTCATTGTCTCCGACCAAGACAGTTTTAAGCGCCACACTTCACTTGCACAGCTATCCTGCTACCTGACACTATTTTCGGTGGTATTGCGTTATATTTTCGGCCGTTTGCGATATTATGTAAAAGCTATATCACGCCGGGTCTAAACCGTCAGAACAATGTATTACAATCTATACAAGTTGCTGAACTGTTGCGGTTACTTTCTCTTCTGTCAGTTCGGAAATAAGGTCGCATATTCGGATTTCATTATTCAATACTTTTGAGATCGCCATTAATATATTATTCGTTTCTTTTGTTCGTGAAGTACCTATTAATATCTTTATGTATAGCACTAAAATGGCTATGTTTAATCAAGTCTTAACTTTTGAATGTTGCTACGTAAATATATACAAGATGTTAACGTCAAATCATATAAAGAAATAAAAAGGATTTGAGTGTGTAATACCTCTATGTATACATAGTGACTGACATACATTTAAAAAGATTAAATGGCATGTCTAAACAAGTTGTTTAAGAAGTTCTTTAAAAAGAGTTTATTTTTGAGACTATATGCATTTTTTTTATAAACAAACACTAGAAAGAAATTTAGAAAGTCATAATGAATTACATATCTCCGCATTTTCTTTTTTATAGCTCAACTACAATATAACCTATGTAATGAGCTTATACTCAAAATATATTGCCAATTCTTACATTTAATTAACGGGGCTAAAACAAAAAAAAAGGAATAGATTTCTACACAACTTGATTGACTTTCTATCCACTAATGCCTATACATTTGCCTCCCATGCGTTAAATTTGATATTATTTTAAATGATAATAAGTATTGAAAGATACACTTTGAGGTTATGCATCGTTTTGTTCTTCGGGTTTATAATAAATACAAAGTTTAGGATTGTTTGAGCCAACATGTTAGATGTGGTTTAATTTTAAGTGACACGTAGAAAATGATAGTTCAAAGCCAGAGAATGAATGAAATGAATACTCAAGACTGCTTTCACGACATGAGCGGATACATTTCCTGAAAGGCAGGAGCAAGCAGTTTCGTTCACGGCATGGCTTTTATAATAGGTTACATTTTGATTTTTAAACAACTAACTTTTTAATAAAGAAAATAGTATATTCTTTACATACAAGCGCATTGCTGTGCATTTATTTTCGTAAAGGTAATGTGAAAGATTTACTTCATGCACAAGCGCTTTATTCATGCAGTGAATGAAGTCGTATTAACAACTTCAATAAGCAATACGAAGCAAACAATCTGCCGTAAATGGTAATGAAAGTTTCATTCTCAATACTACTAGAGACTGTTCATTTTGAAATATTTTTATCAAGGAATGTGGTATTAAAAATATTACATGCATCTTGTAAAGACATCTGCTGCCTCAAAAACCAACCATCATTAACAAACTAATTCCTTCACATTCTGTTAGTTCGCCCGTAGTGAACAAACTATTTTAGTATACAGAAACTAGTTGTCAGTATTGACTATTAACCGTCAATAATACTGGGTAAATATTCTATTCTATACCCAGATGTATATTACGAAAAGATGTCATAATAGCCAATGCTTTATTTTAATACGTATCTTAAGTCACACACCCACCAAGCCGTATACCATTGTAATTCTTGAAAAAATGTCTATCCGAAAAATGAGAACATATGAAAAGGTATAGGATGACCCATCCAAAAAAAAAAAACTACCGATGACGTCATATCTCGAAACATGTGATATTTGTCGAAAATCGAAGTATGTATGTAATCGACTAGAATAAAAATACTGCAAACACTTCTCTATAAAGGTAATTTTTTAGTAGAACCTATAACTTAACCAGAAATCAGATATTAAAGAATTAAATTATTTGAATTCATAAAAATGAAATTTACGAAACAAAATTTGTAAAATCACTGTTAGAAGCTGTGGGTACTAGAAAAATATGGTGTTTGCATCGTTTAATTCAGCATTTTAAATACTGCTAACTTCAAAATTTCAGCAAGAAAAAAGTTTTATTTTGTCTACGCACCGATAGAATACGCCACCAGGCGGAACTCATTGTCTATTGTAGGAATCACCATACTAACAAGAGCAATGAAACGGAAATAACACTAGGAGCGGACCCCAGTTGTTTCCTACCAGGCATCACCAACGATCTTCCGAGTGTATAAACCCACTTTCATCGCTAATCACATCTCGGCTTTACATACAATCACCTACTAAATGAAAAAAGTTCAGTTTGTGCGCTCCTAGGAGCCACGTGTGAAACTCGCAAGCGAGCGTAGCATAAAGCTGGCCACGCAATCATTGATCAATCCCGCTAGATGACTCGTATAAACGACAACCAGACTGCGTATGATTGTGATTCCAAGAACGGCTTAGCATGACATAATGAGACATCAGAGAGAAAATGCCTAAATACAATGAACAGATAGAATATGCTTCCAGGTGGAGCACTCATGGTCTATTGTAGGAATTACCATACTGCTTAAGATATAATTAGCAATGAAAGTGGGTTTATACACTTGGAGAAGCGCTGATGACGCCTGGTAGGCAGAAAGTCGAGTCCGTTCCTAGTGTTGTTCCCCTTTCATTGCTCTTATGCTAGTATGGTGATTCCTATAATAGACCATGAGTCTCGGCTGGTGGTATATTTTATCGGTTCATTGTATTTAGCGATTTTTTCTTTGATTTATCTAAGCAGTTATACCGTGTGTCCCCGGATGGAGTTGACAAGAGGAAAAAATCTTTATTATTGATTTTACGACAAAAAGTCATTCTTTATAAAAAGTTCTGCTTGTTGAGTAGATAAATTAACCATCAGAAAATCTAAGATTAAATGTACAGAATGTCCACAAATTAAGATAACATAAAAATGCTTCAATAGAAACGTATCATTTATTGCATTTTAGAGTTTACTGTTAACAGAAAATGTTCGTTAACAAGATAAAATTAGTTAAAATACAAAATTTTAACTCTAAAGTTTGAGTATTATGATTGTATGTTGATAAGTTTAATTGAGGTAACGTGTTATCTGGAAATTAATGTAGATAATCATAATTAATCTTGGCAATCAAAGGTTGCTGTATTGCGCAGTGCTTCGCGCGATACTGCAGTATTTGGGAATTTTTCGTGAAACATGTCTATAACGTATCGATAAGATACGTTTCCAATTCCAAAACATTTAATCAAATAAATACGTTCTTCGATAGTAAACATTTTGCAACTCCAACAGAGAAAAAATGACAAGTCTACAATTAATGGCGTTTGACAGTTCAATATTATTAGACAATACAGCAACCTTTGATTGCCAAGATTAATTATGATCTATCTACATTAATTTCCAGATAACACGTTACCTTAATTAAACTTACCAACATACAATCATAATACTCAAACTTTAGACTTAAAATTTTGTATTTTAATTAATTTTATGTTGTTAACGAACTTTTTCTGTTAACAGTAAACTCTAAAATGCAATAAATGATACTCTTCTATTGAAGCATTTTCATGTTATCTTAATTTGTGGACATTCTCGCTCTACTCAACAAGCGGAACTTTTTATA
This sequence comes from Protaetia brevitarsis, assembly GCA_004143645.1. Lineage (NCBI taxonomy): Eukaryota > Metazoa > Arthropoda > Insecta > Coleoptera > Scarabaeidae > Protaetia > Protaetia brevitarsis. Next base: position 527,793 of record RXPK01000082.1, on the reverse strand, counting down.
AAGAATGACTTTTTGTCATAAAATCAATAATAAAGATTTTTTTCCTCTTGTCAACTCCATCCGGGGACACACGGTATAACCAGACTCGCTACGACTAAAGAGAATCTCGAATTGCAACATAGTATGTGCTCGTATCGTGTATAATTCACTGATGATTCATAATGCGGTAAGTGTTTTGTGCGCGCTTTATAATTTTTTCTTATAATTTAAATTTAATGCCAGATGTGTAATGAATTTGCAATGTTTAGGTGCTTACTTATAACACATAAATAAAGACTCACCTTTAAAATGCAGTGTCCCGTCAGCTCGTTTTCCGCCACTGAAACGTTGTAGAAGCTCTGGTCGAAAATCGGCTCGTTATCGTTAACATCATGGATCGTTACAGACACAGTCGCCGATGAAGACAACGACGGAAAGCCATTGTCGGTCGCTATGACCGTCAACTTCGGCTCGGGATCCGTCTCACAGTCCACATGGGCACGAGTCGTCACCAAACCACTACGCGAATCAATTTGGAACCATGAATAATGCGTTCCGGGTATTTCCGCCAAACTATACGTTATCGCACTGTTATTTCCTTCATCTTTATCGGTCGCCAGGACTTGCACCACCGACGTACCGGGATCAGACACTTCCATGACGTTCGCATGGTAGACATCGCGTTCGAATTCAGGCGCATTATCGTTGATATCGGTCACTTTGAGATTGATGGTCCTAGACGCGTGTAAAGGCGGGAGTTCCAGTATCGGTCGCTACGACGTTCAACGTGTAATTCGGTTGAATTTCCCTGTCTAGCGGCAAGGAGACGATCACTAAGTAGATTATATTATCCCTAGTGGTCAATCCGAAATGCCCATCACCTCCTGTTAATGTCACGTTGATGTTAGAGTATTCCGCTTTGGAATCGGGATCGTTGACTGAGATTCTAGCGACGAATTCTCCGGGTTGAGCCGATTCTGATATTTTAGGTGTTGCATCGTCGCTTAGAAAGATAACATTTATCGTCGGTTGATTATCATTCACGTCTGTAACTTTAATCGAGACGAAAGCCGTCGTCTCAAGCGGTTGTAAGCCGTGATCCCGCGCAACTATAACTAATTCGTGCAATTCCTTCGTCTCAAAATCCAAGGGTTTGTTCACGGTGATAAACCCTGTAGTGGAATCTATTTTAAACATATTATCTCTGTCGCTCTGTCTGCGATTGATCGAATATTCGACTTGCCCGTTCTCCCCTGCGTCGCTGTCAGTCGCGAATACTTGCAAAACTGCTGTGCCAACCGTAGCGTTTTCCGGAACGGTCGCGAAGTATCGGCTTTGATTGAACACCGGTTGATTATCGTTAACATCCTGTATGGTGATATTAACCGTCATTTCTCCGCGTAAAGGCGGAGTGCCTCCATCTAGCGCTTCTATCACTAAACTGTACGACGCGACGGATTCCCTATCTAAAGTTCCGTTTATTTGCAAATCTAAATATAATACTCCATCGCGTTCCCGATGCGAAGACAATTTAAAAGCGTCATTTACATTCCCGGAAACTATTTGATATTGCTGCGTGTTATAAATATCCAAATCTAGATCCTTAGCGGGGAAGAGCGTCCTTTTTACATCCAAGCGCGTGTTTTCCGGGAACTCTATGTTCATAACTTTAGTCGGGAATGTGGGGGCGTTATCATTCTCGTCTAGGACTTGGACGTGCACTTGTATGTTGTCCCCGCCGCTCAGTAAAGCGACCACGGAGTAACTGGAGCGCGTTTCTCGGTCTAAAGGGGCTTTAGTCCTAATTTCTCGTCAGCGGCGTCGATGTCCAGGTCGTATCGAAGCGGGGGTGACGGGGACGATGTAGTAGCGAGTGCCTGTCGGAGACGGGATATCTCGATGAATCGATCCTGGTGCCGACGGGCACGCCCTCTGAGATTTCTAACTCGCGGACTTGTTCGCCCGACGAGGCGGAGGTCGCCAGGCACAGTAGGAGCAGTGCTAGGAGCGCACGCACTGCCATCTCTCGGTTTGGGTATTATCGTGGGGGAACAGACATCCTGGAATAAGAAAATTAAAAAAAATAATAATATATATTCTGATGTATTGTGTCACATAATTAATAACTACTAATAATTGTAAAAAAAAACCTGGAATTAAAAGCCTAAATTAAAGCCTATGTCTAATAAGGTTGTTTTAATTTAAAGTCTTTAATTCCACGATTTTTATTACAATTGAAGATACGAGTGGATGAAGGTGCTATGTCGCATTTTAAAATCTGTCTTTTTTGCAAGAATCAAGGTGTTTTGTATCCATCTTTCACATAGCACCATCGAAAATTCCAGAAATTCAAGAACACTCGAGTCTTGTGAATATATGAAGGGGTTATGTTACACTACTTTTGAGAAAAATTACATAAAAAAACTTAATTTCTGAAAAAGTTTAATTTTGTAACATAACACCTTCATCCACTCGTGTCTTTAATTATTAATACTAATAATAAGGCTACTATAAGGAAACAACATTAATAACTTTAGTCGATAACAATTGTTGCGCAACGCTGGTTGATTTAAAACTACCATAGCGATAACTTGCTATGTGTTCCTTAAACCTAGTTCCGATCGCGTGCTTTCTTTGTCCAATTTAAACTTTATTACAGCCGCTAGCTACAATCGATTTTGTAACTGCCCGATCGTTCATTGAGATCGGGGTTATCTTTCGCGTGGCCTAAAAGATTTCTCACGTAAAGCAAATGTTCAAATTTTGTCCTTTCAAGATGTGGCCCAAACCTTTTGAAACACGATAGAAAGATAATGCAACAAACTTTTTGTTACATCTATAGTAGAATAACAGTTATAGATCGCTACCTTTTTAACGAATTGCAATTCTTTAAATTACATTTGTTCTCGTTAAGTGGGCATTTTATATTGATTAGGAACTTAATGCCGGCCTTTTTATGTTATCCTCAGTGATTTGAATCGGCCATTGTAAATGCACACAGAGATTCAAAATGATTGTCAATTCCGCTCCTATAGATAGTAACAGGGTGTAGGTATATGCCGCGTGTTTGTAATGAAGGTTTGAACTAAGTCAGTGTTGGAACATAAGAAAGTAAAGGGATCTGTCATAAATAAGAAAAACGTAACCTATATTTGAACTCGCATTATATAAACGACTATGGATCGGTGTTTCTGCTTGTAAAAATGAAATGTAATTAGTTTAACTTTACTAAATTATGATTTTACAATTCAGTACTAACTGGTGTTTAACTAAATTTATTTATTACTTTAAATTATAACATACAATTAGTATAGTTATTAAGTGACAAAACTGCATCTCTCAGTTCTTCTATGGGTATGCATGCGGTTTCTATAGATCCTATTTTTTAGATAGCCGAACATGAAGTAATCTAATGGGGTTAGATCAGGCGATCTTGGTGGTCATCTTTGTACTCTAACGAACCTGTCAGCAAAAAACTGTTGAAAATATTGGTAGGTTTGTCGAGCAGTATGTGCTGGAGCTTTATCGTGCTGAAAATAACCTGTTTCAAGCTCATTTTCTTGTAACTCTGCAATAAACAATTCCAGCATCTGTTGGTAACGTTGGGCTGTTACAGTTCCTCGAAGAAAATTGGCCCTATATTCGTTGCCTGGACATAGCTAACCAAACTCCAACTTTTACGGGATGCAATTGCGTTTCTCGAAATTCGTGTGGGTTTTCTGCAGACCAGATACAATAATTTTGTAAATTTATATAGTCTGTTAGATAAAACCAGGCTTCATCCGAGAAAAATGATTTGTTTAGCAAGTCATCGACCCTTAAATTGTTATTAAACCAATGACAATATTCCAATCGCCTATCGTGATCTAATGGTAATAATTCCTGTACCGTAGAAACTTTATACGGATGAAAATGTAACTTTCTTTTGACAGCTCATTGCGCTGAAGTGTATGATAAGCCTATAAAATTATAAAATGTAATAAACTATTTCACTTAATGTTAATATTGATTTTTTACTACCTGTTTGTTGAGCTATTACCACAGATAAATTCCCTTATTTTCTTACAGTATTCAGAAATACTATTGTTGGTGATATTAGATGTAAATATAGACGATTTGAAAAAATACATAAGATAAATAATCGAAAGAGACTACAACACGCACGCCAATGTCGCTAAATGTCGGAAAACAGTTTTTTTCTTACGACAATAACTTTGAATCACATGGTATTTGTATTAGTTTCTTTTGTATAGATATTTATTTCTAATTTATTTTAGTTTCTCATCACTAACCTATCTAGAATCTTATATCTCTGTGTACGCGATTTCAATTATTGAATTGGTTGGGAACTAAGACAGTAAAGAACGTGGTCTACTTGCTATCATAATTAACCCAAAACAAGCAAACACACGATTTATACCGTAAAGATGAATAATACGAAAAGTATTCTACGTTTAAATTGTAACCCGCAAAAATTAAAGAAGCCAGTAGTGAAGCAGGTACAGAAAGAAGTCGGTCCCCTTTGCTTCAAATAAGCTGCTTCGAATCGACTCGCTTGAACAAATACAAAAAAAGGGGTGAACCGGGCACAGTCTCTTAACTATACATACAACAACGACCACGCACCGCGCGTCGAAGCAAAGATAGAAAAGGAAAAGCAGAATGGATCCACCTCCCTCCGGCGTGCTCTCCTTAATTTCCCGTATCGGTATACAGGTAATTTCATCCCTGGGTGAGCGCAGACGTGCTAATAGCCGGGAGACTCGCCGACTAATGCCCAATATGCCCGCTCTTTACTACCCAACCTGAAAACGTATACACTTTGGACCGTCCGCGCATGGGATGATCCGGATCCGTCGAGAATATTTGGTTTCTGGTATATATATATATATATATATATATATATATATATATATATATATATATATATATATATATATATATATATATATAGAAATGCGTCTGTAATGATTTCTCAATTTAGTGAATGCGTTTTGACGGGGAATCGCGAGTGGTATGAGAGAGCAACAAGTTGATGTTAACCTTGAGAAAGAACTAAGATGCGTAAAGTATGTTAAATAGTTTTTATAAATAGTAAACTGCTTACAAATGACATTAAATACCGTATATGGCAAACCTTGGAGAAATTTTCTACGAGTTTGACTTTAATCACATTTTGAATATATAGCAAATAATTGGAAAATATCTCCAGCTAATGATAAGGTGAATCCTTTTACATTCTCCTCAAAATAAGTAGGCAAAGGACAACAAGCACATTTGTGTATCTTTTGATATATTAAATATAGAAGAAAGAAACTATATATACAAAAAGGGTATATTCGCTTTCGACAACATTCCTATGCTAAATTACTATATTTAAATAAATTTATAATAAAGGAAATGACGCAGCAGCACATCACATTTTATCTAAGTGAAAATGTTAATTTGGAAGATGGAAATGTGATTTTATATACTGTTGTAAATTAAGAAGCAAATTCTTTTTACGAGTAGATGAAAAATAAAGATACAAAAGGTATTTCTTATGTATTGAGTAATGTCATTATGGAATAAATACATCATTTTATCACTTCCACGAGATTCGTAAATAGAATTTGTTAGGAAAGTGTTTTCGAACTGGATATTGTTTATATAATTGATTTTATTCCATTTAAGTACCTAATTTGTCAAATATGAATGTTATCCTAACAGATTATTAAATTGTCAAAAAAATTTAACCTCATGAAATTTGACATTTGATATATGACATTGACAGTTCGTTTAAAAAATTAAGTTTCTTCACGATCAGTAGGTAGTGATCCGATATCATTTTTAATAATAGAATGTAAAAATTCTTTAGTTTTGATTTAGAATATATGTTTTGTATGTATATTCCTTCTATAACTAGGTACAGAATGAATATTCTGTAATCCTGCTAAACGACATAGTAGATTTCCATGGTTTTCAAAACGGTCAGTGTCAGATCTAAATAGCGACGGCGTACCTAATACAGACTGTTTTCAAAATGAATTACATCTAGGTGGTCATGAATTTTGCAATGAAAAATATAGATTAAATAGTATATAGGTTATCCACCTGTCACTCTGAAAATATATCGTCGAGCGATGTGTGATGATATTAATAACAAAGATAGTTGGATTACTAATTTATAAGATAACTTTAAAGATAGCATATTAATCAAACAACTAAGGTATAAATAATTTATTTGTAGTTATTTTATTTAGTTATAATTTATAACAAAATAGTCACAATTCTGTTGAATGCATGATGCAATACGACGTTTCATGTTGCCAAAAATATTCTGCAATACATTTGGTGCTATTTCATTACATTTATTTGTAATTGTATTCATCAGGTCATTTAAGTTATTAATTCTTTTTTTATATACTTCATTTTTTAGCAATCCGAAAATAGAAAAATCTAGCGGACTAAGATCTGATGATTGCAGTGGTCAAACACCTCTGCTTATAACTCCATTAGGGAAGTATTATTCAAATAGCGCTAAATTTTTATGAGTTGTATGTGCAGTAGCCCCATCTTGCTGGAAGAAACCCCCATTGAATACGTCCTATTGCAATTGATTTTAAAACGGTACTAGTAACTATTCTCGGTATCGTTGGCCATTAATGTTTTTGTGAAAAATTATTGGTCCTACTTTTCTACGATGAGATACAGAGAACAGGCTGCAAAGGAACTTCAATGTAATTGTTTGGATTATTTATGGACCATGTTCTGTGATTTTGTTTATTTACAAACCCGCTTAAATTAATCAAGCTTCATCATTAAAAAAAAATTAAATCAAGAATTTCGTCATTATTTAAATTTTCTTGAAAGAAATTGCAATAATTTATGCTACTAGCGTGATCTCTAGATAAGATCTGATGAACAACTAATACTTTGAATGATTACATATGCAAACGACGCTTCAAAATTCTATGAACGGTACTAGAAGATACATTCGTTTGAAGTATTGCTATTCGCCATTAAGAAATTGTGCACTTCGGAAATATGCTTTTAACAATAAAAATATTTTCTTGCAATGTGTAGATGCATTATTTAGTAGTGTAGTATTAAATTAAAAACTATCAGAAAAAATGATATTGCTACTCACAAAATGACAAATGTCAAAGTGACATTAGAATTATATTTACTTGTCATAAAAGGTAAGCGGCTTATTATAATAAGTTTGTTCACGTCGTATGAACTATTTGCATTATTATGCACTTTAAGAATTTTTGTATTCACGTCGCATGAAACGTTGAACTTTTTAGTGTTCACGTCGCAGGTTCCTGGTGGAAAGTGCGGAACTATCTGCACTTGTCTCGAAGCAAGTGCGAAATGTTTAAGCAGTTGAACCTTTGATTTAATTGTCATTTGTCAACGGCTGTTAGACAAATCTAGGTTATCGAATGAATAAATTAACTTTGAAAAATGCAAGAAAGTAAAAACAGTGAAACAAGTTCGTATTTAGCGAGATGAATTTGACAATGTTAATTGTATTGAAAATAACGTTTGCTATGAGTTAAAAAGTAATTATTGAGGATATAAGGGATGGATTTATTGTATTATCTTCGTCTTCTGAGCTGTAATCACAAAGTAACGATACGACACAACTTCGCACTTTTTTTACTTTTCTCTATAAGATAATGAATTAAAAATCTTCTGTCAACTTGTTAAGTGTGGAAATGTTCGGAACTTGTGTTCACGTCGCCTACTTGAACTTTTTGCACTAAAAAATTTTTTTATTACTTTCAACTGCACCTAATTGAAATGAGGTGCATCCTATTCTTGCCTAAGTTTAAAAAAATTATCTGTCAATTTTGACGGATACTTAAGTGAGTAAAAACGGAATAGAAGCCCGTATTAATTTACATTTGAAGCAAATCATTTTTACGTGTCCTCTTTTTATTTATACATCTAATTTATAAAATACGAATGTTATGTTAACTGATTATTGAATTGTCAAAAAATTCTAACCTCATCAAATTTGACATTTGATATATGACATTGACAGTTTCATTTAAAAATTAAGTTTATACGCCTCAATTAATTCTCGAAAATGAATTTAAGAGTTAAAACTATGGGAGATAGTCCCCCGTTCTCGTGAAGATTACGTTTTTGGACGCAAAAAAGTGACCACGCCGCCTCTAGCTGGGCCGACGACGACTCGCACTTGTTCGCGTACGGCCGGCGCGCACTCGCCCGACTCCTCGTCGTTCCGCCGGTATTTACCGCGAGTTACGTTTGGAAAAAAACAGGAATTTTAAGAGGCCGACGGGCTCCAAATTCAGGCACAAAAGGGCCCGTGTCGACGGACACACGGACCGGCCGCAGATATCTCCGCTATGCGGCTCGGGGTTTCATCTAAATATCCGGTCGAGGTTTTGGATGCGCGAAGATGAGCGACGATTAGCTAGAGGAACGGGAGAGAGTGTAAATTGGTGTCTCGCCCGACAGTGCGAAGAGGACGTGTAAATATTTTGCGATTTTCACGAATCACAACCCCAGTAACCAACTATATTTATTTCATATTTTATAAATATTTAAAAAATATTAAATCTTGAATATTAGTTATATTAATACAATATGCATAAAATATATTATAGAAAATATATTAGGAAAACATTTAAAAAAATATATTGTTATGTAGCATATTATATATTTTATTGTAAATGTTTTCTCAACATATTTTTCATAACTCTGCAAGAATATTTTGCTTTGTATTTCTCTAAATATTTATTTCATATAAAAAAAAAGATTGAATTTTTGCTTTTGTACATTTGGTGCGTAGGACGAATAATATAAAATGGGTAAAATATGCATACATATTAAGTAGGTATGTACCTATTTAAAATGATAGTTTAAAGATTAAATTAGATAATATATATCTAATATTTAATTAGTATCTAAGTTGAGCGCTGTAACTTTTCTATTAATATATCTGCGTTTTGTATTATATTATTTGTAATATTTGTAAGTTGCGAACGTCAACACAACACCTCTATTCATTACGGTGACGGTGTATATATTTAGTATTGTTTATGCGTCTATGGATTAGGTACATAGAATGCATACGCGCACGTGCGTATCATCAACGTTTTCATTCGTTTGTCGTTACATGTTATAGTTTTAATGTATACGTGTATACGATTAGGGCAGATTAGGTTAACTGTGTATTATTGTTGCGGGGTGTTTTAGTTTGTGGTGACTACGAGGTAAGCAAAACTTTGAACATGTCATGGCATTTATAAGATAATTGGAATGCTCAATATCGCTATGTACAGAAATCGTTTAATAATATAATTGTGGAATATTTATGCTCATATATGTACAGCATCTACCAAATAAATTGCTAGTTGATTTGCATAAGAGATTCATCTCGGTAGATAAGCGTCATAACCTCAAATAGAGGTTAGAATACGTTGTGCTGTTTTATTGTTTGTACGTAGAATGTTTTCAAATATTATGAAATAAAGTAAAAATAAGTATCGTAAGTATTAGAATGTAGCTACCACTCCAATTATTGTAAATGCTCCAAATGTATTAGTAGGTGTTGATAATGTTGTACGATGTTTTATTCATGGTATGATCTAATACAATTGGCATTGTCTTAGAGGTCACAAGGAAACGCCATGAGAGCGCCACTACCAAAGATATGAAAAAAGCCATAGGGTTGTACCTGCACCAGCCAAGGCTAGACTTAAAAATGAGTATTTTTCATTTTTATTGGCTTATTCAAATAAAATGATAATAAATACGTTTGTTTTTTTATTTAGAACACTTCAATTAAAAAATAGTGATTAATTTGATAAACCTTCAGTATGCCTTAAAAGATGTCAGAATTATTGATTATTAACTTGCATGGTGAGTGTGAGAAAACAAGTTCTTGCCTTTTAGCCAACTCTATGTATGTTACAACTTTTCGTTATCGACGTTATACATTCTAAATAACCAAGAACAATTTTAGTTCATTTTGACAAATTAAATAGATTGCATAAAAAATCTCAATTTCATATAAATATTTTACAAATATTTTAGAAAAATATAGCGCTTACATTAATTTAAAATATGGAATAAATATTTTAATTGAATATTTTATCTATATTCAGAAAAAAATATGAAAAATATATTCAAAAACCTCTCACGAAAAATATTTATAAAATATATTTTTAAAAACATCTATGTAATATTTCTGGCTGTTAGGGAAGCGTCGTTGAAACAATTTTTTTTTTATATATATGTAAGCAACTTAAAAAAAAGTGTTTTGGATACTACTTTAGTGCACAATAAAAAGATTCCTTTTCGATACCAAAATAGATCACCCATTAAATTATCTTTTTTTATTACCAACATAAATATGGAATATTCATTAGATTCTCTCGGAGACATTGACCTTAACATCGATTTTAACACAAGTAAATCATTGGATAAACATGAATATCTCGCCGACAAGGAAAGTAGAAGTTTTAATACTGCTGTTTGTTTTGTGATTAATAACAGATTCTTTCCGATCCAGTCATATCTGTCTACATATAGCGTTTTATTTCATCTCAACAAAGATACTAAAAAGTTATTAAGGCATTTTCGTACATTTATGATGTGGTTTTTGGAAGTCATAATGTTTTATATTACCGCTTTAATGCGCTGAAAGTGATATCGACCCTAAAATAATATCTTAAAAGATATATAAAGTGAAGTATAAACTTTACGACTGGATTTGAACTATACAGCGAATGTAAAACGCACATAACATAAACAAGACTTACAAGATCAAGATCAAAATTTAGATTTACTTAGGTACTGCTAATTACACACTAATAGAAATATATTTTTATTTAAATGCTGAGGTTTTATATACAAATATTGTTTGTAATTCAATAACATAATAACGTACTTAAAAGAAACTACAATATTTCGTTTTTATAAATGATAATAACAATGTAATATTGCATGTATCTCTGAAATTGTGTATACAGAAAGACTGTTAACTTATGCAGTTAACCGAAAGTACTAATAGAGCACCTTAAACTGAACAATTTTTCTTAATAAAGTAACAGACGAAACCTAATACTAACTAAACTACAGCGTTTTAGAAATGATTACCCACTTGTTGAAAACCACTGATACTAAAGTTCACTAGTTCACAATTGTAATTCAAGAAATGATTTTTCGATAAATCAGAGTGCTTGATGGGAATCAGCGATTATTTGTTATGTTACAATGTGACATATGGATTGATGTTTTATTGACATCTATCCGATAAGTGACTTCACTTGTCTTCTTACTTCTTATGGGGTCACATTAAACAACACGTATATGCCACGGAAGTAAACAATGCAGATGAATTACGTGAACAAATTAACATTGCTGTAGAAGGGCTACGCTCACAGTTTCCATGGTTATCCCAAAACTGCATTCGTCGTGCACAAATTTGTGTCGAAGTCCGAAGCAGACATTTTGAATCTTTACTGTACCCTAGTACCTAAAAACAAAATTTAAATTTCCCACAATTATTCTTAGTAACTTCAACAGAAAGACATCAAAACAATTAGTAATCTAATACAAAATCATTGGTAATTTCGTGTTTCAATGTTGTTAAAGTTACTAAAAATAATTGCGGGAAATTTAAATTTTGCTGCTAAGGTTGAAACGATCTTATCAGCAGTTCTCAATAAGTTTTTTATTTTATTGTTAGTTTTATGTCTTTGAGATGTTCCTACAATTTTATAAATAAAAATTACTTCTTTAAGCTCCCTTAGTAAGTTTTGTCAGTCAACTGCATAAGTTAACAATCACCTTGTATATCTTTTCAATTTCAAAAATAGAATTGGCACATCACAGTCTTTCTCAGAGCTGAAGACTGAGAGAAATGAAAAGATTATTTTAACATTTTTTGTAGTTTGGTTGAATGTAAGTCCTTCATTTAATCATTAAATGACAAAATGAATGCAAAATATATCAAGCTAAACCCTTACAGGATTAAAATAACATTAGTGTATTAAGGGTAAATTTAATATTGAAAGGCTAAATGATTAATTGAACCATTTCTTTCTTTCAATCAGTTAACGGTAGGAGAAACAGTGAGGCAACGTTGGATTTAAACAATCTGACAGATGATACACTAGATTCCAATGGAATGCAAATGCATTTCTTGCCCGCGTGTTGTGAATTGTAGTTTGCTGCTATACGAGTAATGCTACACTGAGAGAAATATCCTTTTCATTTAAAAGGAATTGCATTAAACCAAAAGTTCTTGCGCTTTCTATATGGCCAACTTGATTTGGCGTTTCCTTGAAAAGGAATATAATTTTAAATTTATGCATTTCTTCGGAAATAATATATTTTTCGTTGAAACAGTTTATTTTTTTAAGTGAAAGATATTGATAAATTCAGGTCCTCTTTATTTTGAAATTGAAAACTATGCAAATTGGCAGAAAACCATAAGCATTTTGATTCAAGAGGTTTTTCCTTTTTTTATAACATTTATTCATTTTAGACTTAAGAGTAGACACAACAAAATGCCGTGATCATTTTTAATCGAAATGAAAATGAATTATTTCCGAAAACCCATGCACTAAGGAGAGATTTGCCGTTAGAATGTTGTAAATCCTAGTAGTATTGTGGGGAATTGGTCGCAATGACCATCCTAGCACTCTAGTGTGCCGTTAAAGAAATCGTCCTTTCAATGGCGATGACTCCTATCAGATGCTGTTCTAGTATATATAGCACATTAGTATGTTACGATTGTAGTTTACAGCCTATTTTGTGCGAAATGTTATCTGTTACTGGAATGAAATAGGAGATGCGCCATCTATGCCACAATTTCTCTATTGCACATAAGTATATCTGCTCATCTGCTGTACAATATGGGGAGAAAACTGCTATACGAAAATAAAATGCGATATTTATTTTTACTTCCATGTAAATATTTAGTTAATATTCAGCTTGAATACAGGTGCTTGCATTTTCCGTTAAAAGGCAAAAGTTTTAAATCAATGTATACATGCGTGTTTCACGCAAATAACCAAAACGCCGGCTTTTTATTTAAAATACTTTCTTTAATTCAATATATGATATGATACTTAAAAGAAATTAAATATGTTGTTTAAATGTGTCAATAAAACAATATAATGATGTAATGTGTATTGTCTTACTTAAAATAGAAGTTATAAAGACATTATAAAATATTAATCAAAACTGAGGTGCATTCCGTTTAATAACGGTTACTTTTCGTCGAAAAGCATGTACTTAAGAAGAAAATAGTCTTCCGGCAAAACAGCACGCTACTTTCAATTAAAATAAACACTTTTCTGAGAAATAGTATTCTTTTCGTTGAACATGATAAAAACCAAAAGTTATAAAACTTTTCATTTAATGCAATCTCTTTTCTCAGTGTGTAGATTTATTACATTAAACCAGCCCTCTTCACTATTCGGTGTTGATGGACTTATTGGGATAGAAGAACTACCTTCTTGTCTCATTTGTCTTTAGTTCTTGATATTGTAGCAGGTTAAAGTAGGTGTTTAAAAAAGTTGTTGTAAATATCTTTTTTAGGATGAGAATAGAGGTGTATGTGTATATTTTCAATTGAATTTTATTAATTAATTGTTAATAAAGTAGTGTAGCGCAGAGTGATAGAATAATTATATTTTTATTTAATCTTCTTTTAAATAGTGAAAAGACTTAATTCATAACTTTTCATTGCCGTCAGCGACGGATTTTAGATCTAGAGTTGCGTGTTGGTACATACTAGAAAGATATTACAAGTACAATATAATCATTGTTTAGGATTATACGTGAATCAGTCTTTAACATGGAATAAACACTGCTACGAGCTTCTTGCAAAATTGAATTCTCTTATGAACATTTTTTCGGAATTTGAAATATGTTTTAACGAGAAATCAGTTGATATCCGTATAGTATGCTTTGGTTGAGAGTAGGGTGAAATACGGCATATGCTTTCAACTATGGCAAAGAGTGTCCTTATAACTTAGAAATGTATATTAAGAATCATTGCTAAGGTGCACATTACTCATTCATGTAGAGATTTATTCAAAGAATTTAATATATTTACACTAACAAGTTTATATATTCATGAAGTATGCGTATATGTTTTGCCAAGAGAAGAAACATGAGATTCATCTCAATCATATTATCACGTTCCTTCTGTTAACTTAGAAATCTCCAAAAGTTCATTGAATCGGATAGGTGCTAAATTATTTAAATCACTTACCATTACATATTACAGAGAGTACACATATATCTCAATTTAAGAGAGAGCTAAAATCATATTTGATTGGTAAGGTAATTTACAGTTTGAATAATTTTGTTAATTATTTCATAAAGAGCGTTGTGTGAGCATGTCACAGAATAAAATTTTGGGTATATTGTATTGTTTTATGTATGTTGTGTGTTAGGTTTTGTCTTTTATTGACAATGGCTCATATCTGTACGATCTTTTTTGGCAAATAAAGTTTTTTATTGTATTGTATATGTCATACAAGCTGATTTTATTTGATAAGCTTTCGAGATTGTTGTTAACGATTTTCTAAACGATTTTCAAAGTTTATTCCAGCGTTATTCCTCTTTAGATTTGACTCGGTTGTAAATTAGTTTTATCGATATCCAAAGAGTTTTTTTCTTTTTGTATGAGCGTTTAAGTTGACCGTTTCGCCCCGACTACTTCGATGAACAGTTGCCGGTTTCTCCGACTCGAATCTCCGTATGTCGTGTACAAACTATGTGTAGCAGCATTCTATCTGTTACACGCGCTTCACGTACCTGCAGGGCAACACCATGCGCACAGACCGCGCACTACTATGCAATTATTGTATAATCCACAGGATCCGTCGGTCGGAGAACTTCATATATGTTTGTATATAGCTATATTATATATATTGGTATGTAATATATATATATATCGGTGAAGATTTTCAGTATTTTTACGACATACGAACACACACAAAAAAAGCACACGCGAAAGTACACACCGCTGTTGAAATCTGTGCCGAAATCGAAGGGGTAGTAGTAAGAGTTTTAACACTGACGCGAAATCGGATTCACCTCCTCGAAGTTAACGCGGAAGGAATACACTCTCTCATATACAATATATATATAGATATGTTCTCCAGGCGAGCACACACGCGGTAATTGTGGAGCTTGGACGCCC
The DNA here is from genome assembly GCA_004143645.1 of Protaetia brevitarsis. Classification (NCBI taxonomy): domain Eukaryota; kingdom Metazoa; phylum Arthropoda; class Insecta; order Coleoptera; family Scarabaeidae; genus Protaetia; species Protaetia brevitarsis. The sequence continues at coordinate 512,627 of RXPK01000082.1, read as the reverse complement.
GCGCGCGCTACGATACGGGCTTCCAGTGGTGTAACCCCTTCGACGGGTACGTTTCGAATGCGAATCGAACGCGGGGTGCACACTTAATACACCATGGACACGGTGCAACGCGGATAATCTCGCAGCCGTCGTTATAAACACACGACACGATCTCTTGAGATGGACTGAGAGCAAAAGACGACTGCGAATGCCCTCCCCGCATTCCAACCTGCCTCCTGCCGCGCCTCGGTAACCTGTCCTGAACGAAGCAACACACACAAACACGCGCGGCACCGAAGAAACGGGCGCTCGCACACCCGACACACCAACACGGCCGAGGGAACGCACAAAAGAACGGAGGAGACTGACCAAATACGCTAGACGGAGAGGTGATGGTCTCGGGGCTTAGTGGAAGAGAGACAGATAGACGGACGGTGAGCTAGCGCAGCGCACCGCACAGGTATACTCTGAGGTAGTAGTGCATACGTAAGAGTTCGGCGGAGTCGAGCGCACAATACGCACAAGAGGACGCGGAAAGCGCGTATAGGAGTTCCGTGGGTCCGCGGAGATGTTCCATTGTCCGCGACGGGCCGGCGAGAACACACTATTGTCTTGTCTAGTCGCGGACCGTTTCGATTGTTGACGGGACTCGCGAAAGGGACCGACAACCAGTTGCTACTCGGCTTCGTTTTGATAAGATGTTTCTAATCGTGGAAATGCAAACACTCTCGGAGATATCGAACGAAAATCGTTAATGTACAGGGTGGGCCAAATTCGACACTTTTAATAGGAAACTTATATTTCTAAAGGAATTTAGAAAATTCGATCTATGCTTCTGGAGCTCGATTTTTAAAAAGAAATCGATTTGTGAAGTCCGTTATTTTTATATTTCCGTATATATAAGAGATTTACAGAGCGTTTTCGTAAAATATGCAATTTTTAAAAACCCTTGTAACTTTTTAATTTGTGAAAATGCTTGATTTATTATAAGAACTTTATTAGGGCACTTTTTGACGTAGATTCAATGCTCTAATTTGTTTTTTTTTTAATTCGTTTTTTTTTTTTGAGACATTATCAAGACTTGTGTTTTTTTATATGGAACACCCTATATATTTTTACACTATTCAAAAGCACATAAAATTGCCTTTAATATGATATAACACACTTGATATTTTATTTAAAGGATTTTCAAGATATTTGATTTTTTGCAATTTAACAGTATTTCAAGATGGGCTCTGTGGCTGTAACTAAGCAATGCGCGTATTTGTTTTTTTATTTCTTTATTTTTTATTTTGCCGTGGATGCTCGTAAATAAGCAAATAAAAGATTTCTACAAAGCAAGAAAAAAGTGGTTTAATATTAACTGTTAGAATAAACAAGTCCAACAAAACTAAGGAAACCATTAATAGTATATTGATACTTTAGTTGTAAGGAATTAATGGTGGGATTCTGTGCGTATTTGTAGCACTTGTAAGGTTTATTATAAGTCTGTAAGCATCTTAATACATGTTTACAGATCTGCAGATTATCTTTTAGACGCTACAGATATGCATTAGAATTCCACCCTAAGGTGGTTTATTTTGTAGTTATTCAACTTTTTTTTAATTTACCTGGCTAAAATTAAAATCAGTTGGTTTCTAAAATTCTTATAGACATATTTAACGAATATTATACAGAATATACCCTCTAACAAAAAAAATACTGTAAGCATTATGAATTATAGTAAGTATTTCGAATTGTCCGCCATTCTGTTGTAAACATAATCAACTGTTTCTCTTATGTACTGAGTTCATCAACTCAAGGGAGATAGAGAGTCGAACGCTTGCAAACTGCAGCTTCTAATTCCTGTCTTGGATTTGGAGAATCTTAAACGTAAGATTTTTAATTTCCGCAAAGGAAAAAAATCATGGGTGGTTAGTTCTGGTGACCTTGGCCGGCCATGTATCGGCTCTGATTTCCAATCCAACCTTGTTAATTGGANCACGAACATCAGATACGCCCTGGGAAGAGGACCTTCTGGATTGCGTTGTCTCTGCTGCCGGTTAAACGTGGTACAGGTGTCTGTACTGTCTGGCGAAGGGGTTGACGTCGTGCATGATGTGGCTTAACGTTCGCATCAAGTCTGCATTAACGTTGAATCCTGCAGCGTCCTCCAACGTTGACGGGTTGCCTCCTCTGGGTCGAGAAAATAAAGCGGGCCAGCTTTGTAATGATTTCTCTGTACGTTTACGTCCGTGTAGTGGTGGTAGATCTGTCCTGGATGGCGTAGACGTAAGGGCCTCGCCAGGAAGATCCTCAAGTTTGCCTGTACGCTAGCGAACTGAAAGCAATTATTATAAACGATAATATTTCTCTTAAATGCACGGGACAAAACGTGTTGGCCTGTGAAGAGTTCCCGTAATTCGCGTGGAAACTCTTGTTGTGGTCGCTCAAGTGCCACTTGACCGTTGCTGCAACACTTGGTGTAAGTGCCTCCCCATGTTCTCTCGCGCAAGAAATATCTGGCATGACAATGGTGGCATACGCCTTCCATCTGTCCAACGTGACGGTATTCAGCGTGACGTCGTGTCGCTTCCAAATAGGTCGGCTGCAGCAGGAAGTTGTTGCGAAGTCTGATGACATCCGCTGCAACGTTTTCCCGCTCGGCGGCGTCCTCGTTTCTGGCGTTCGCCATTCGATTCCGTCTCCTTTCGTCGTTAAAATCAATCGGCAAAGCGGCCACTTCGACGTTGTCATACATGTCGAATTGTGCGTCTGCCCGTTGGTTTTGGATTTCGTTCAAAAAGATCTGAACCTCTTCCTCCACATTGAGGGAAGCAGGGTTACGGTCTGGGGTGATCTGTGGTGACACTGCGATCGGTTCCTCCTGGTTTGAAACCAACCGTTGGCTAATTGAGTCGACGGGCGACTGCGGTTGCCTAATCGTGTCCTCTGCGTCTAGCCGCGGTCGTTTGCGCGGCGATTCTCTACTGACATCGTCGTCGTCATCGTCGGATGAATCTGCAGGAAAAATGAATGAACGAATGAATGATTTATATGATATGTTTGTATGAGGTTTCGCCTTAATAAAAAATTATAATTAAAGAAACAGTATTCTGCTATAAACTTTTATAAATTTTCAATAGCAAAGCGTAAATTTTTCTTTTAAAGTAAATAAATAAGAATTTACCCGAAAGCGTGTATTGCTTAACTATGGGACGGTTCACGATCACGGTCGCTTCCGAATGATCTACTTGGGGCCTCTCCGTACCATTTTCAGAAGCCAAATCGTCGTTGATCATGTTGACCGTCTCCGCAATGGTTTCGGATACGACGACTGCAGATGTGCCTGCTACGACGACGTTCGAAACAGTTTCCATTTGAGTTGGCGGAGCACGTTGAGAAGCCGGGTCGTTTGACGTACCTAATACGCAAATAACGACAGAAGGAGGAATTTAATGAAAGGAGAATTCATAGTAGAACATTAATTATGAATATTATCGTTTATATATGTTGTATGCAGAAAATATATGAACTAATTATGTGAAATATTGTTATAATGTTTTCTTTTTTCAAAGGAATCAACTCTAAGTATGGTGTTATTGAAATTTATTTTTAGATATCATCAATTTGTAAATTTGTTGTAAATATAGAATATTTTACTTATATAAAAAGGTTTTAATTTATAAAGGAATATATAGATATTTATTACATATTTATTATTCATTACAGATACTAATTCACGTATTGTATGTATCTCATAAGTATGTGAATGTTTGTTTAATGTATAATTACATAATACAATAATAAATAAAGAATATCCATCTGAAAGTTAAATCATGTAGTTGTGGTAATTAACAAACATTATTATTGATCTGTCATTTTTCATCATCAATGACGATAGTATCAGTATATACAAAAAATACATTTTTTTTTACAGTTACTAATTTACGTTTTTAATATCTTTTAAATATGTGAAATGTTGTTTAATGTATATTTACAAAATACAATAAACAATTAATAAAAAATATAGATATAAAAGTTAAATCATGTGGTTGTGGTAATTAACAAACACTATTATCGATCTTTCATATTTATCAAATGACGATAAAATCGGTACATACAATGTTTAGTTTATTATAATTATGCGCTTATATCTTGCAAGTGATCGTAACGTTAATAATATTACAACAGACACACAGGTATTATAAATGGATAAGAATATCCATCTGAAATAAATCATGTAGTTGTGGTAATTAACAAACATTATTATTGATCTGTCATTTTCATCATCAAATGACGATAGTAATAGTATATACAACAAAATACATTTTTTTTACAGTTACTAATTTACGTTTTGTATATATTTTTAAATATGTGAAATGTTGTTTAATGTGTATTTACAAAATACAATAAACAATTAATAAAAAATATAGATTTAAAAGTTAAATCGTGTGGTTGTGGTAATTAACAACACTATTATCGATCTTTCTTATTTATCAAATGACGATAAAATCGGTAACATACAACGTTTAGTTAATTTGCAATTAATGCGCTTATATTTTGCAAGTGATCTAACTTTAATAATATTGCAACGACACACAGGTATTATAAATGATAAGAATAACCATCTGAAAGTTAAATCATGTAGTTGTGGTATTTAACAAACATTTTTATTGATTTTTATATTTATCATCAAAATGACGATAAAATCAGTATATACAACGTTTAGTTATGTTGCAATTAATGCATTTATGTGTATACGTATTTTACATTTTTTTTACAGTTACTAATTTACGTTTTGTATGTATCTTTTAAATATGTGAAATGTTGTTTAATGTGTATTTACAAAATACAATAAACAATTAATAAAAAATATAGATTTAAAAGTTAAATCGTGTGGTTGTGGTAATTAACAAACACTATTATCGATCTTTCTTATTTATCAATGACGATAAATCGGTACATACAACGTTTAGTTAATTTGCAATTAATGCGCTTATATTTTGCAAGTGATCTAACTTTATAATATTGCAACGACACACAGGTATTATAATGGATAAGAATAACCATCTGAAAGTTAAATCATGTAGTTGTGGTATTTAACAAACATTTTTATTGATCTTTTATATTTATCATCAAAAATGACGATAAAATCAGTATATACAACGTTTAGTTATGTTGCAATTAATGCATTTATGTGTATACGTATTTTACATTTTTTTTACAGTTACTAATTTACGTTTTGTATGTATCTTTTAAATATGTGAAATGTTGTTTAATGTGTATTTACAAAATACATAAAACAATTTATAAAAATATAGATTTAAAAGTTAAATCGTGTGGTTGTGGTAATTAACAAACACTATTATCGATCTTTCTTATTTATCAAATGACGATAAAATCGGTACATACAACGTTTAGTTAATTTGCAATTAATGCGCTTATATTTTGCAAGTGATCCTAACTTTAATAATATTGCAACGACACACAGGTATTATAAATGGATAAGAATAACCATCTGAAAGTTAAATCATGTAGTTGTGGTATTTAACAAACATTATTATTGATCTTTTATATTTATCATCAAAAATGACGAATAAATCAGTATATAAACGTTTAGTTATGTTGCAATTAAATGCATTTATGTGTATACGTATTTTACATTTTTTTACAGTTACTAATTTACGTTTTGTATGTATCTTTTAAATATGTGAAATGTTGTTTAATGTGTATTTACAAAATACAATAAACAATTAATAAAAAATATAGATTTAAAAGTTAAATCGTGTGGTTGTGGTAATTAACAAACACTATTATCGATCTTTCTTATTTATCAAATGACGATAAAATCGGTACATACAACGTTTAGTTAATTTGCAATTAATGCGCTTATATTTTGCAAGTGATCCTAATTTTAATAATATTGCAACGACACACAGGTATTATAAATGGATAAGAATATCCATCTGAAAGTTAAATCATTGTAGTTGTGGTATTTAACCAAACATTTTTATTGATCTTTCATATTTATCATCAAAAATGACGATAAAACAGTATATACAACGTTTAGTTATGTTGCAATTAATGCATGTATGTGTATACGTATTTTACATTTTTTTTAAACAGTTACTAATTTACGTTTTGTATGTATCTTTTAAATATGTGAAATGTTGTTTAATGTATATTTACAAAATACAATACAAAATTTAATAAAAAATATAGATTTAAAAGTTAAATCGTGTGGTTGTGGTAATTAACAAACACTATTATCGATCTTTTGATTTATCCAATGACGATAAAATGGTACATACAACGTTTAGTTAATTTGCAATGAATGCGCTTATATTTTGCAAGTGATCTAACTTAATAATATTGCAACGACACACAGGTATTATAAATGGATAAGAATAACATCTGAAAGTTAAATTCATGTAGTTGTGGTATTTAACAAACATTTTTATTGATCTTTCATATTTATCATCAAAAATGACGATAAAATCAGTATATACAACGTTTAGTTATGTTGCAATTAATGCATGTATGTGTATACGTATTTTACATTTTTTTTTAAACAGTTACTAATTTACGTTTTGTATGTATCTTTTAAATATGTGAAATGTTGTTTAATGTATATTTACAAAATACAATACAAAATTTAATAAAAAATATAGATTTAAAAGTTAAATCGTGTGGTTGTGGTAATTAACAAACACTATTATCGATCTTTCTGATTTATCAAATGACGATAAAATCGGTACATACAACGTTCAGTTAATTTGCAATTAATGCGCTTATATTTTGCAAGTGATCGTAACTTTGCACAATAGTTACATAATAAGTAATATATATATAAGTTGTGTATAATATTAAAGTTGTAGATAATATAAATATAGTTATTTTCTTTCTTTTATATAATAAGAAATTTTTAACATACATTATGCTGCATATATAAATGTGTAAATGTAAATTGAAAGGTCAATATTGCAGCGACACACACGGTATAATGGATATATTCTAACCTTTTAAAAATTGAATCTGGTATGTTTTTCTCTATATTACTATAATAATAGTTTAAAAATTAGGTTTAAACTTGATTACCTGGAGCAAGAGTGTCCCGTTGTGAAGGTGGCTGTTGTCGGGTTCTCCTTCCATCTGCTCGTCGCCCTTTCTGTGTGTTTAAATGCGATTTTCCCTTTTTCGGCATCTTTCAAACATTGATCACAAAACGTAAACAAACGTGAATATATATTTACGTATCAGAATTAAGTACTTACCTATAAGGATTTCTAATAGTTCGAAAAAGTATATATAAATATGAATGAATTTGGGAATTAATTATTCGTGTATTGACAGTTATCAACAAACAAATAATGGCGGATAGACGCTTCTACTATCGACCATACTTGTTTCATTTATTTGTTTTTGTTGGCTACTGTATTATTGTATATTGATAAATAATGTCACCTAAGGATTCCTAGTGACATCTGTCAGGATTTGTCTACAATTAATAGCATGTGATACAGTTCACTATTTACATTGTGGTATTATGAAATGGTAAAATACGTGCTGGAAAGTACAGGCTTGTCAGAGTAATAAGGAATTTTGACGTAACTGATATTTATATATATTTTAATATATATTTAGTATTAGTTATCTTTAATTTATCCTTAAAATTATAGCACAATATCACTGTTTGAGTAGATATAATAGAATGAAAACCATTTTTTTTACTTATCTTTACTATATGTGTGAAGGTATACAAAATAAGAATAATATAAATATGGAATTATATAACTACTACATTCTAGAACATTTCTAATTCAGCCGATCGCTCTATCCTTTCTAAATGGTGGTATTTTGCATACGTCAAGCCAAATTAAAAAGGCATCGGAGGCTTGTTTATCAAAGAAACCAATGTATACCTGTAAAATGAAGGATACATAAAGTCGTTTCAAAATAATTCCACATCACGATACGGTTTCTGTGCCGATATTAGCGCGCGACAAACGGCCCTTTGATTTGACATCTCTCTCGAATCTTCTCGTCAATAATTCCCTAAAACTGAATAATCACATTCACAAACATACCTGAGCGCCCGTTAGCATTGTTATGTTACCTTTTAACCACGAACTGAGCCGTAAACGAAAATAAATGTACCTCGTATGTTCCATATTGACATATGGTATAGGTTAGACTATTAGCTCCATCTGAAATGACTATATTTCGCGAATTAATCGGCATATTCCCTTTCAAACTTCCTTCTATATAGCTTATACCGTTTGTCGGATCATATTTCGACTTATTACACTTGCTTGGAGTGCATCTTTACCCCAAAAACACGTCGCACCGAATTATGTAGTTTTTCGCCGGCCATTTGCCGTACGCACTTCATCGACTTCTGTCAAATCTGACAGCGGTCCCCTGCAAACATATCTATATTAATCGTTTGATTTCGAAAAAACTTTCGCCTTCCTGCCCTATTTTAGAGTTCGAATTGTACGATGAAACATGAGTGAAGGCGTTCCGACAACAATTTCATACCTGGATACGGTGTTTGAGCCGATCGGTGCCACAAAATCAGGCGTCACTGCAACAATTAACGATTTCGGCCAGAGATGAGAAGCGATAAATTGACTCATATTGAGAGAAATTTCGCGTTTCCATTCCATTTTAGGGTTCCTACTGTAAAACGAAGGATACAGGAAGCCGTTTCAAAAATAATTTCGCATCACGTTACGGTTTCTGTGCCGATATTCTGCGTGACAAATTGGCGCTATTGGTTTCGCATCTTTCTCGCACCTCGCTCAATAATTTCACTAAAAACAGTATAATTATTATCAAAAACATACCTGAGCGTGTATCACGCATCTCATTTTATCTTTCAACTCACGTTAAAATTACTTCGAATCGCTATTATCGCTACCCATATATCGGTTTAGGTTAAGAATTAATACCATCACAAATGACATATTTATCGAATTATTGCACATTTTTCCATATACTGACGAATCATACAGGCTCCCAACATCTCTCTGATCACGTTTCGACACATTATGTGTCCCTCGTACGCCCATTTACGTTCGAATTCGTTGATTGCATTTCACCGTGTGACAGCGGCCACTGACATCTGACCAAACCCGCCAAAATTCCAAGTCCATCTCCCCTAAAACGCACCTCTATAAATCTGGTCTTTTTGAGAAAATTAAGCCGTCTGGACCCCATTTTAAGGTTCAATCGGTAAGAGGAAACATGCGAGAAGCTTATTCCACAATAATCCCACTTCCAAATATTACCTATACTTTGTAGCGATCGCGCGAAATCGCCCAACTTTGACAACGCGAAATCTGTCGTTGGCCGCCATGTGACATTTCTCGGTCTCCAGTGCCGTTCGCCGCAAAAATCAAAACTTGAATCGATTTTTCACGTTTTACACACATTTTTCCGATACTTCTCGATACGCCTACCCTGGGGGGACGGCTCGTCCCCATCTATACGTTACGCGTTCGCTTCGCGACCGCCACCCCTTCTCGAGCCTTTAGCGCCGCAAGTCGTCGGTGGGCTCTTACACACCTCAGATAGGGCGACGCCTATGGAATAGCGCCCCCTCGCGCCCGCAAACGCAAGAGAGCCTTTTATTAATATTAACTAGAAGCTGCGCTTCTAGTCAGTGAAGAAGGTGGTACTTGAGGAAGGTGGTTACTTGAGGAAGGTGGTTTCTTTAAGTCGGTCCCCATTCGAGAGAAGTTGCCACTTTTACAATTACGTTTCAAGTAGTTTTCTTTTGTTTTTACTTTTGGAACACCCTGTGTAGTCGAAAATATGTTTAGGGTATGCAGCAATCTGTACAACTTTTGTAAAAAAGTTTTTTTCCTAAAACTCAGTCTTTTTGAACACCCGGTATATTTGAAAATTTTTTAACTTATGCAGATTCAATTGTATAACACTTTGGTAGGAAAGATTTTTCTCAAACGCAAAATAAAGCTATAATCAAAGACTCAATCTTCGTGAACGCCTGTGTAGTGGAAAATTTTTTAACTTTGCAGCATTGAATTCTGTACAACTTTGTAGAAAAGGTTTTTCCTAAAAGCAAAAATAAAGCTATAATCAAAGACTCAGTCTTTCAAACACCGGCATATTTAAAAATATGTTTAGGTTATGCGGCATCTTTAATTGTAATAATAATAATTATAAAAAAAAACAGTATAAAATTATTGAATTAAGTATATTAACAAAGATTTATAATTGGATATAATGCATTTACAATAATTATGTTTAAAAGAAGACGCCATGTGTAATAAAATCGATTTATAATATACAAAATAAAAGTATGTATTCAAAAATAAAATTATACAATTATAAGATTTTAGTTTTCATTACTATTAAATAATGTAAATAACTGTATACAATGTTGCTACTAATTGCATTCGAAATAGTAATAACACATTAATTTATCAAATGTATATAATAATTTTTGAAGAATATATATGAATGCTAAGTTTAAGATTTACATTAAGTGATAAACTGTATATATTAGTAGGAAATAAAGTTAACATTCATTTGTACAGCTATATAGGTAAGTTGTTGTTGATTTACATTTTTGGTTTTATATGTATAGTTTCAATTACAAATTTTTTGTTAATCATTATTTAAAGGTTTTGTTTCATATGTATATCATTTTCATTTATAATTATCACGACCTGCTTGTGAAGTCTGATTTTTGTTTTGCGTAATCATTTAATGTTACATTAAATTGAATGTTATATTAGTTTTTTGTAAATAATAATGATATGTTAAAATAATATTAATAACGGGTGCCGTTGACGACAGTCCGGTTTATATGAAAGTAAAATGTTACAAATTTACGTATAATCAAAGTTAATAAGTAATGAAATATGACCTTATTAAATCTAGTAGTTGAGTTGTAGTTAAAGCAGATAAATTGAATAAAGTTATATTAAAAAGTATTGAATGAGATATTTATATAATTTTGATTTAATATGACATTTTGTTGTGGCAGTGTTTATGCCAAATATGTCCGTTAAGTGGCGATAGTGATAAATGCACTTGTAGCTCGTCAATTGTGAAACAAACTGTCAGTCATTTTGCAGGCCGTGATTATTATAATACATTTACCTTTATTAAACGTTAAACTAAGAAAGAAAAATTTTAAACATTATAAATTTAAACTATTAAGTACTGTATAGTACATTTTTCAAACAAAAAAAATGTTTTTTTTTATTCTAACCGGTCGATTAAATCCAGTATCTTCTAAGATGCTTCCCTGTAATTCTGTCCCATTCTTAATCTGTTGTTGATGGCGATGTGCTTAGGCATTTGTATCACGTCAGATTTATATATCGTCTGAAGAATTGAAAATATCTTTATCGTTGTAATTTGGCGGATCTATGTTAGAAAAAAAAAATATTAATGTTTTTTCATTGAGCAACTGTATATTATGTTGTTCTTATTATAAATAATATAATTAAAAGTAGATTTTACCTAAAATAAGCGTATTCCTTTTCTAATTTGGAAACGTCAATTCGCTATGTTTTTTTTTCGTTTTGTACGTGTTGCCGATTCTGCTTCCAAACACCGGGCCATTATAATGGATCTGTTTTTTTTTTTTTTTTTAAAGTTTAGTATGAAATATGTTGCAATTAATTTAAATGTGATTTGTACTGAGTAAATTTGCGAGTGTTGAACGATGTCGTCAAAACGGGTGTCCAAGTTGTACAGCAGCTATTGCAGTAATAAAGATGTAGTAATGTATTCATAATTGTCAGTTTGCTTCGTTGGAAGTAGAACTAACAGAATGAATCAAAATAATTAGTAATAGAAGTATGGAATGTTGTTCTTGTGATGAGATACTGGTTATAATATAATGTTGTTGGGATGCATAAAGCAAAAAATATATTTTACAAATTATTATATTATATTATTTTGACAATTAATAAAGGAAATTTAAAAAATAACAGAAAGCATTCGCAATATTGTTATTCACCTTGAAATTTGTAATAATACAAAGTTTACTGTGATACCTCAATTCGTGTTTTTTTTTAATCAAAAATCCTGAAATAAATCCATAAAAGTCGTAGATAGCTGTTTGTTGTAGGCTGGCTGAAATGTTTATTCCTGTAAAGGAAAATATATTTTTCTGTTAAATTAGAAAACAAAATTGTTTACCTTTTAAAAGAACATCATTTGCTGTAGTTAATTGTTAATTTTCGCGTAAAGATTGTTAATTCCACGGTAATTATATGTTCCTTAGTCGGTGGGTCTTTGTTTAATGTCCATTAAAAATGAAAAAGCGATATACAATATTTACTAAACAAACTATATAAATTTTGATATATATACAAAATAAGTTTATGATATTTAGTATACCTATTGATGTAATTTGTTTTGATTATTTTCGGGTAAATTAACAAAGAAAAAAGTAGGAATATTGGTTTAGTATAACATGTTTGTAAGTTTATATACATTTATAAATATAGTGCTATTTAATAAAGGTAAATGTAACTGAAAATGCTGTGAAATAAAAATTGTAAGAGTGATAACAATCTTTAGAGAATAGATTGTAATTTTCAATATGGTCATCGCTCATTTAATTATTTAAACAATCTCGCGAAGAACAGATACCATGTGTGGGTGTGAGTCCACGAAGAGCGCTATTCATCAGCACAGACCTATAAAGGTTGGTCCAGTTCTTGAACAACATGCGGACATCGCCGTCACCGCAACACTGCGAGAGGTGCAGGACGTTTGAGTACGACAGCTGACGCGCGCTCTTCAATCTCTGGTGTGTTCTTTAAATTAACAACATAAATCGTTTTTGGTAATCGTTTTGGCAAGATCGAATTTGGCCGTTCTTAGTCTGAAATAGGCGAATGAGGATGAAGAAAATTACAATATTTCGTCGAAGACGATGTTTCGTGTATATACTGAATTACTATTCTCGACAGTTTACCTTGATTTGTCGTTTCGGCAACGTACACAAATACCTGATCAAATCTCCTCGCACGTGAAAATGCCACGTACAATTGTCCATGTTGGAATACGGGATTGATTAGGCAAATGCCAACGGCGTCGAAGGTCTGTCCTTGAGCCTTGTTGATTGTTAAAGCGTATGCCGGTTTTAGGGGAAATTGTCGTCTGCGAAGGACGAACGGTAACGTGGTATCGGCTTCTGATGAAAAGTCGACCCGCGGGACGAAAATCCTTTGTCCTGTAAGTTGTCCGTCCCGTTCAACTGTTCTGCGTCGACGTAGTGTTCGCCGAGGTTGCGAATCAACAATCGCGTACCGTTGCAGAGGCCGGCGGCACGTCGAGATTCTTTAGCAGCATAACTACGGTGCCTTCCTTCAAGCGAAGTCGGTTAGGCGGAAATCCGCACGGCATCAGATTATTTAGATACTCCATGGTGAAGTTGTCCGCTTCCTGTTCTAATTCGGCAACGATAGAATCGGCGCGATATAGACCCGTTCAGGAGTATCTGTAATCATATCCAACACTTTATTATTAATCTCGTGACACCAATTGTTCAGTGGACTCAAAACGGCCTTGTTCGGAACGTCTCCTGCGCGGAGTTGTCCGAAAACTTGTCGTATCAGTTCCTCTGGACTGTCCACAACGCATCGATCGGGAACGCGAACGATTCCTCGTCTATGGGCTCGTGGAATTTCTGGCGTCTCTAAAGTACCGTTGCCTAGTCTATCCAGCCATGCGACGAAATCCATCTGTTGAGGATCTACGCGCATGTTGATCTGGAGTCGCAATTCTTCGAATAGTTGCCAGTGCGGGCTCGATTTGACGCAAGCCTCGACGACGTTGGTCCTGTCACTGCCTATAACAATCGGTAAGCATTGTTTAAAATCGCCACCTACCATGACGCATTTGCCGCCGAAGGGTCTTTCGTCGGCACACAGGAATCGAAGACTTTTTTCGATTGCGTCGAAAGCTAGTCGACTGGACATGCTGATCTCGTCGAAGATCAAGAGCTTGGCTTCCCTGATGAAGGTCGCCTCTGTCGACTGAAATCTGATGGCCGACGTTGAATTTTCCACGATACGAAGCGGGAGTCGGAAGGTACTGTGAACGGTTCTCCCTCTTTTGAGGAGCGATGCCGCCAATCCTGTCCACGCTACCGCTAACACCTTGACGTTCCGAGCGTTTAAACACGTGATGACGCTATTGTAGAGGAATGTTTTGCCGGTGCCAGCTGCACCAGTCACGAAGAATAGCCTTCTGGCTTCCCCGTCGTCATCTACGGCTCTCATGCTGCGTCGAAGACGTTACGTTGATCGACGTTGAGGCGTTGTAGCATGTCTTCGCCTTGACGGCGTTCCTCGTCGACATCCAGCTGTTGCTGGTCCTCAATCGCATTGTAGTCGGTGGGTCTACCAACCGAAGTCCGACAGTCTTTTACCGCTCACCAAAAGAATGGACTGGATTCTAGAGAGGGCGGCGTTTTCGGCGTGTTCCTCGTCGAGTCGCCGAAGAAAATCTTCCATCATGTGACGACGGAATTGCTGCCACAATGCCGGTGGGTCTTCGACCGTTGCGAAAATCAGTATGTAGGCAAACATCTGACGCATCTGTTTGGGCATGTCGCGCTGTGCCGCTTCGTTTAGACTACGGATCCATTCTCGATCCTCCTGAAGAAGATTACGACGTCTGCAGGCTTCCTGAAACGTTTCGCAAACTTCTCCGTCGACGGTTTTGATGTCGTCGAAAGAGGTGGCACCTCTGATCTGTAACAGAAGCAGTCGCAAATAATACAACTCTCCGCTGCGTATGGAAACGTTATAAGATTCTAGGAACGACGGTTTAGGAGTTCTTTGGCGTTTTTTCCAGCGTTTCGCGCCGTTGTCAAAAACGTATTGCAGCGGAAATTCTCCATACAGCAACTGTCTCGCCTCTGGTTCTCTGCGATTCGTTTCGAACCATTGTAAAAGGCGGGTGGTAGGTTCCTGGTTGGCGACAATTTCCTCCTCACCTTCTCTAAAGAGGACCTGTTGTCTACCGGGCAGATGTATTGGCAATCTGAATATACAGAAAGAAAGGGATTATTTTTTTTTTTAAGTTATTGAGCGAAAATATTACAAAACTATAAGTGTGCATATCGATAAAGATTGTATTATATTTTGATAATTTACTGCAGAACGTTTATAATTTTGCGATACATTGTTTTTTTTCCCGTTAGTTAGATATGGTTTATGTTTATAAAATATTTGAAATAATGAGATATTATAAGGTACAACGATTACATTATTACACTTATTTAGCGAGTAGAAATTTATATGAGGTGAATTTATTAGGATTGCTTAGATGGTTTATTGGAAAATTAGAGATTATTAAATTGTTTCTAGTGAAATTGAATATAAAAAATTGTAAAAGAGAGAATATTATAAACTGTACATGAAGGAAAATGCATGTGTATTGATGTATTTATTATTATTGAATCAGTTATGCCTTTGAAATAGGTTTTTTCTTTTAATGTTTCGTATAGATTCTTACCTTTCGACGTGATGCGACATCTGGTGGAACGCAAACGTTAAGATATGCCAGCAGCCTCGGGGGCTGTCATATATCTGCCATTCAGATACGAATTGATTTCGTCATGTACAATGGCCTGGGTTCTCGTTTTCCTGAACCACTCTGAGTAGGGCTCGTCTGGTTCCTTAAAGAAATACTTATAAAGATATTTTAACGCACCCGGTAGTGGTGCAGATTTCTATATTGATATGCGTTTTGTATTTGAGTAATAAATACGATTGTAGGGAACAACGAACTCGTTCTTCGCAAGGTAAACGATGTTATTCCGTCTCAGCTCAACGAACCTACCGTTTCTGCGTCGGCGATAGTTCACCTGGCCGTTTCTGATGTTGGTGTTGTCGCACCAGTACTTTGGAAACCTCCTGAAGCATCTGCCGTCTTGCATGCAAACGGCAGCCGGATTGTGAGCGCCGCACGGTCCGTGGATCATGTGCGCTCCCACCAATTCGAAAAGAGGTCGCTCGGTCTCTGGATCGGGTAGCTCGGCACATACCAGCTGGTCGATGCGGTCTGCGTCGAGCGGCCTATCCTCCGCCCTTAACGTGATGAGAATGTGAGCGTGTGGTAATCCGCGCTTCTGAAACTCGATGACGTAAAGATGAGCGATAGGTACGCCCATCACATGACGAACGGTCAAATCGTCCATCAGCTGTTGGAGTTTCATCTGGAAAACACGACAAATCAATAAAGGATGATTTGACGGATCATCGTTGGGAGGGATGTTCTCCAAGATCTCGGGCCATTTGGGATTGCACGTCATCGTTATAAACAACGACGGATAACCAATCACGTTCACGACAGCCATAGCGTCCTGATAGCGTTGCATCTGGCTCCTGGGTCCCATATTGAATGTGGACGGAAGAACGACTATCCTTCCGAGGGGAACATCTCGATTCTCCGCCACGTTTCGCACGTAGTCGGCTAGACCTTGATATTCCTCCGCGCGCATCTGATCCTGGTGCGTACGAATGTAGGACATTCGATTCGATTCCACTTTGAGGTATGCGCACACCACAAACTTCTGCATTAGCTTGTCGGCATATCTGAAAACACTAAAGGCTCCGCATCGTTGCCAATGCGGTAAGCCAAGCGGTAGGCATAATACTGACATAAGCTCACTCTCGTTCTACGACGTCCTGCCCGATTGTCATTGAGTTGGATGTCTACTCGCCAGCCTAATTCGCCGGTGGGGAACAGCAATGGAAAACTGAGGCGGTCGCAATGTTCATTTTTCAATTCGATGTTCCGAAATTGATTGTCTTCGTTGGTTAGGAAGACTCTCATCTTCGGATCGGCATCTCAACCTCGTTGCATTCATAGACGGCCGCCACTTCGTTCACCTCGACGGGATCCAGCTCTCTGTGATGCCGGTCGCGTCGTTGCGTCACGAACTCCAGATACGCCCTGGAAGAGGACCTTCTGGGTTGCGTCGTCTCTGCTGCTGGTAAACATGGTACAGGTGTCTGTACTGTCTGGCGAAGGGGTTGACGTCGTGCATGATGTGGCTTAACGTTCGCATCAAGTCTGCATTAACGTTGAATCCTGCAGCGTCCTCCAACCGTTGACGGGTTGCCTCCTCTGGGTCGAGAAAATAAAGCGGCCAGCTTTGTAATGATTTCTCTGTACGTTTACGTCCGTGAGTGATGGTAGATCTGTCCTGGATGGCGTAGACGTAAGGGCCTCGCCCAGGAAGATCCTCAAGTTTGCCTGTACGCTAGCGAACTGAAAGCAATTATTATAAACGATAATATTTCTCTTAAATGCACGGGACAAAACGTGTTGGCCTGTGAAGAGTTCCGTAATTCGCGTGGAAACTCTTGTTGTGGTCGCTCAAGTGCCACTTGACCGTTGCTGCAACACTTGGTGTAAATGCCTCTCGTTGTCCTCTCGCGCAAGAAATATCTGGCATGACAATGGTGGCATACGCCTTCCATCTGTCCAACGTGACGGTACTCAGCGTGACGTCGTGTCGCCTCCAAATAGGTCGGCGGCAGTAGGAAGTTGTTGCGAAGTCTGATGACATCCGCTGCAACGTTTTCCCGCTCGGCGGCGTCCTCGTTTCTGGCGTTCGCCATTCGATTCCGTCTCCTTTCGTCGTTAAAATCAATCGGCAAAGCGGCCACTTCGACGTTGTCGTACATGTCGAATTGTGCGTCTGCCCGTTGGTTTTGGATTTCGTTCAAAAAGATCTGAACCTCTTCCTCCACATCCACATTGAGGGAAACAGGGCTACGGTCTGGGGTAATCTGTGGTGACACTGCGATCGGTTCCTCCTGGTTTGAAACCGACCGTTGGCTAATTGAGTCGACGGGCGACTGTGGTTGCCTAATCGTGTCCTCTGCGTCCAGCCGCGGTCGTTTGCGCGGCGAATCTCTACTGACATCGTCGTCGTCATCGTCGGATGAATCTACAGGAAAAAATGAATGAACGAATGAATGATTTATATGATACGTTTGTATGTATAGTTTTTGCCTTAATAAAAAATTATAATTAAAGAAACAGTATTCTGCTATAAACTTTTATAAATTTTCAATAGCAAAGCGTAAATCTTTTCTTTTAAAGTAATAATAAATAAGAATTTACCCGAAAGCGTGTGTTGGTTAACTATGGGACGGTTCACGATCACGGTCGCTTCCGAATGATCTAATTGGGGCCTCTCCGTACCATTTTCAGAAGCCAAATCGTCGTTGATCATGTTGACCGTCTCGGCAATAGCTTCGGATTCGACGACTGCAGATGTACCTGCTACGACGACGTTCGAAACAGTTTCCATTTGAGTTGGCGGAGCACGTTGAGAAGCCGGGTCGTTCGACGTACCTTATACAGAATAAAATATAGGTAGTGATAGAAAAAATTGAATTAGACCAATACGGATATTTCAATATAAAAATTGTTTGTAATCGATCTTTGAAAAACTATTATTTCACGTTTATACATCCCATTGGTTATTATTTATTGAAAAATAATATTATATCAAGTTCTTAACATAAATAAAGTTAAGTTGCATTAGTTACAAAATAACAATGTTTTCTTTTTGTATTATATCTCCCATATGTTTTCATTTTAATGTATTAAATTCATAATTGTATTATTTATCTATTGTATTTACTGCATATAAGATATATTTATTGTTTATGTAGATATGTAATATAGTGAAATACGTCTATTTTGTTTACATCATCACCTGTAGGTATTTGAACATTGTTTTTTTTTTTTTGTGATATCAAGTCATATATTTCATGTCAACATTGAATAATATATTTTGTAAGTGTTATAGTTGTTTAAAACATTCATAAATTAGTTAAGAACAAAGAATAGAAATGTTAAGGGAGGTGATTTATTAAATTTATATAATTTATAATTGTCATTTATCTATTGTATTTACTGCATATAAGATATATTTATTATTTATGCTAGATATGTAATATAGTGAAATACCGTCTATTTTGTTTGCATCATCACCTGTAGGTATTTGAACATTGTTTTTTTTTTTGTGATATCAAGTCATATATTTCATGTCAACATTGAATAATATATTTTGTAAGTGTTATAGTTGTTTAAAACATTCATAAAATTAGTTAAGAACAAAGAATGGAAATGTTAAGGGAGGTGATTTATTAAATTTATAATTGTATTATTTATCTATTGTATTTACTGCATATAAGATATATTTATTGTTTATGCTAGATATGTAATACAGTGAAATACCGTCTATTTTGTTTGCATCATCACCTGTAGGTATTTGAACATTGTTTTTTTTTTTTGTTGAGTTGCTTTATTTTCAATGTTCAATCGATACATTGAGTTGATGACGTAAATAATAAAAGATACATTCGCATAAAAAACAACTTTCTCGTTGTATGCTATATCTCTTATTATATCAGCTCTTTCAAACTAAATACAGGGTATTCCACGTAACTGGTTCATTAAAAGTTTATGATGTTCTATTATTTACTTATATTTGAAATTTTGACACCATTATCAGTTCGATTGGAACTATAAATGTAAAATACCTTAAACAAAATATCACTTCCGGCTGACCGGATATGGATGTCAACTTTGTTATTTTAAATAGAATGATATATTTTTTTATTCATTTTTGGATTCCACGATCATAAATACGTCAGTTTTCATTAGCTATTCCTTTAGCTACATGTTGCCGTTTTTGAGTTATTAAAGTTTGTCTTTTATTTTTGGTCATAATCATTGCATCATTGAGAAATTAATATCTCGGTTCATAGTAGAACATTAATTATGAATATTATCGTATATATGTTGTATGCAGAAAATATATGGTCTAATTATGTGAAATATTGTTTATAATGTTTTCCTTTTTTCAAAGGAATCAACTCTAAGTATGGTGTTAATGAAATTTATTTTTAAATATCATCAATTTGTATATTTGTTGTTAATATAGAATATTTTACTTATATAAAACGATTTTAATTTATAAAGGAATATATAGATATTTATTACATATTTATTATTCATTACAGATACTAATTCACGTATTTGTATGTATCTCATGAGTGTGTGAATTGTTGTTTAATGTATAATTACAAAATACATTAATAAATAAAGAATATCCATCTAAAAGTTAAATCATGTAGTTGTGGTAATTAACAAACATTATTATTGATCTTTCATATTTACCATCAAATGACGATAGTATCAGTATATACAACAAAATACATTTTTTCTTTTACAGTTACTAATTTACGTTTTGTATATATCTTTTAAATATGTTTAATGTATATTTACAAAATACAATAAACAATTACCTAATAAAAAATATAGATATAAAAGTTAAATGATGTAGTTGTGGTAATTAACAAACACTATTATCGATCTTTCATATTTATCAAATTATATACTGGAAGAAGCGTCTGACTACGTAGAGTCGAACGCCGTCAAGCGCGAAGGCGTAAGAGCAACCGTTTGCGAGAAAAATACAAAAATGTGATGAAAATCGCTAAATTACCACTTTTGTCATTTGTAATTTGCAAATAAAACATAGACGCGAGGCGAATAAGCCCATGTATTATATACTGGAAGATACTAATTCACGTATTGTATGTATCTCATGAGTATGTGAAATGTTGTTTAATGTATAATTACAAAATACAATAATAAATAAAGAATATCCATCTAAAAGTTAAATGATGTAGTTGTGGTAATTAACAAACATTATTATTGATCTTTCATATTTATCTATTTATCAATTGACGATAAAATCTGTACATACAACGTTTAGTTATTTTGCAATTAATGCGCTTATATTTTGCAAGTGATCGTAACTTTGCACAATAGTTACATAATAAGTAATATATATATATAAGTTGTGTATATATTAAAGTTGTAGATAATATAAATATAGTTATTTTCTTTCTTTATATAATAAGAAATTTATTAACATAGATTATGCTGCATATATAAATGTGTAAATGTAAATTGAGAGATCAATATTGCAGCGACACACAGGTATAAATGGATATATTCTAACCTTTTAAAAATTGAATCTGGTATGTTTTTCTCTATATTACTATAATAATAGTTTAAAAATTAGGTTTAAACTTGATTACCTGGAGCAAGAATGTCCCGTTGTGAAGGTGGCTGTTGTCGGGTTCTCCTTCCATCTGCTCGTCGCCCTTTCTGTGCGTTTAAATGCGATTTTCCCTTTTTCGGCATCTTTTAAACATTGATCACAAAACGTAAACAAACGTGAATATATATTTACGTATCAGAATTAAGTACTTACCTATAAGGATTTCTAATAGTTCGAAAAAGTATATATAAATATGAATGAATTTGGGAATTAATTATTCGTGTATTGACAGTTATCAACAATAACAAATAATGGCGGATAGACGCTTCTACTATCGACCATACTTGTTTCATTTATTTGTTTTTGGTGGCTACTATATTGTATATTGATAAATAATGTCACCTAAGGATTTCCTAGTGACATCTGTCAGGATTTGTCAACAATTAATACGCATGTGCATACAGTTCACTATTTATCATTGTGGCTATTATGAAACTGGTAAAAATACGTGCTGGAAAGTACAGACTTGTCAGAGTAATAAAGAATTTTGACGTAACTGATATTATATATTTTATAATATATATTTTTAGTATTAGTTTATCCTTTAAAATTATAGCACAATATCACTTTTTATGTAGATATAATAAGAATTGAAACACTATTTTATTTTTACTTATTCTTTACTATATATGTGAAAGTATATAACAATAGAGATAATATAAGGATATTGAAATTATATAATTATTATATTGTAGACATTTTCTAATTCAGCCGATCGCTCTATCCTTTCTTAAATGGTGGTATTTTGCATACGTCAAGCACCAATTAAAAAGGCATCGGAGGCATGTTTACCAAAGAAAACCAAAGTATACCTGTAAAACGAAGGATACATAAAGCCGTTTCAAAAATAATTCCACATCACGATACGGTTTCTGAGCCGATATTAGCGCGCGACAAAACGGCCCTTTGATTTGACATCTCTCTCGAATCTTCTCGCTCAATAATTTCTCTAAAAACTGAACAATCACATTCACAAACATACCTGAGCGCCCGTTACCACTGTTATGTTACCTTTTAACCCACGAACTGAGCCGTAAACGAAAATAAATGTACCTCGTATTATTCCATATTGACATATGGTATAGGTTAGACTATTAGCTCCATCTGAAATGACAATACTTCGCGAATTATTCGGCACGTTCCCTTTCAATTTTCCTACTATATAGCTGGGTAACGTTTGTCGCATCACATTTCGGCTTCTTACACTTGCTTGGAGTGCATCTTTACTCCAAAAACGTCGCACAGAATTATATAGGTTTTTCGCCGGCCATTTGCCGAACGCGCTTCAACGACTTCTGTCAAATCTGACAGGCGTCCCCTACAAACATAGCTATATAAATCGTTTAATTTTGAAGAAAATTTCGCATTCATGCCCTATTTTTAGCGTTCGAATTGTACGATGAAACATGAGAGAAGCCGTTCCGACAACAATTTCATACCAAGATATGGTTTTTGAGCCGGTGTCGATGCCGCAAAAACGGGCGTCACTCGCACAATTAACGATTTCGGCCAGATGTGTGACGCGATAAATTGATCGATGTTGAGAGAAATTTCGCGTTTTCACTCCATTTTTGGGTGCAAACTGTAAAACGAAGGATACAGGAAGCCGTTTCAAAACTAATTTCGCACCACGTTACGGTTTATGAGCCGATATTCTGCGCGACAAATTTGCGCTTTTGGGTTGACATCTCTCTTGCACCTTGCTCAATAATTTCACTAAAAAACTGTATATTTATTATCACAAACATATCTGAGCGTGTATCATGAACCTTTTCTACCTTTCAATTAACGTTAAATTACCTCGAATCCCTATTATCGTTACTCGAAATTGCATGTGAGGTTACGGCAAATCGGTACCATCAGAAATGACAATATTTCATCGAATTATTCTACATTTTTCCATATGCTGACGAATCATACAGGCTCCCAACATCTCTCTGGTCACGTTTCGACACAGTACGTGTCGCTTGTATGCCCATTTACGTTAGAGATCGTCTCTAGAAGCTCATTACATTTTACCGCGTGACGCGGTATTTGACATCCCACGAAACCCGCCAAACTTCCAAGCTCTTCCCCGGGAAAATACACCTCTACAAATCGGTCTTTTTGAGAAAAATTAAGCCGTCTGGACCCCATTTTAGGGTTCAATCGGTAAGAGGAAACATGCGAGAAACCCTTTTCACATCCATCCCACCCCCAAATATTATTTTTGCTTCGTAGCGATCGCGCGAAATTGTCCAACTTTGACAATGCCAAATCGATAGAAATCCGCCAGTTTGACGTTTCTCGGTCTGCAGTGCCGTTCGCCGCAAAAATTTAAACTCTAATCGATTTTTCACGTTCTACACACATTTTTACCGATACTTCTCGATACGCCTACCATGGGGGGACGGCTCGTCCCATCTATACGTTACGCGTTCGCTTCGCGACCGCCACCCTTCTCGAGCCTTTAGCGCCGCAAGTCGTCGGTGGGCTCTTACACACTCGAATAGGGCGACGCCTATGGTGTGCGACAGAGAGTAGAAAAAAACAGAGCTATCACCTTTTAGTGTACTCCCAACATCTCTCTGGTCACGTTTCGACACAGTACGTGTCGCTTGTATGCCCATTTACGTTAGAGACGTCTCTAGAAAGCTCATACATTTTACCGGCGTGAAGCGGTATTTGACATCCCAACGAAACCCGCCAACTTTCCAAGCTCTTCCCGGGAAAATACACCTCTACAAATCGGGTCTTTTTGAGAAAATTAACCGTCTGGACCCCATTTTAGGTTCAATCGGTAAGAGGAAAACATGCGAGAAACCTTTTCACATCCATCCCACCCCCAAATATTATTTTTGCTTCGTAGCGATCGCGCGAAATTGTCCAACTTTGACAATGCCAAATCGATAGAAATCCGCCAGTTTGACGTTTCTCGGTCTGCAGTGCCGTTCGCCGCAAAAATTTAAACTCTAATCGATTTTTCACGTTCTACACACATTTTACCGATACTTCTCGATACGCCTACCATGGGGGACGGCTCGTTCCCCAATCTATACGTTACGCGTTCGCGTTCGCGACCGCCACCCCTTCTCGAGGCCTTAGCGCCCGCAAGTTCGTCGGTGGCTCTTACACACCTCGAATAGGGCGACGCCTATGGTGTGCGACAGAGAGTAGAAAAAAACAGAGCTATCACCTTTTAGTGTATTATAACTAGATGCTGGCGCATCTAGGAGTAGAGGAAGGTGGTACTTGAGAAAGGTGGTTTCTTGAAGTCGGTCCCCATTCACTTGAGAATCATCTTTTATAATGTGCAATACGCTTTAAATGGTTGCCCTTTGTTCTTATTTTTGGAACAGCCTGTATAGTTGAAAATATTTTTAGGTTATACAGCATTCAATTCTATAACATTCTTGTAGAAAAGATTTCTTCCTAAACGCAAAAATAGAGCTATAACGAAAAAACCCAGTCTTTCTGAACTCCCGGTATATTTGAAAATATTTTTAGGTTATGCAGCGTTGAATTCTGTACAACTTCTGTACAAAAATTTCTTCCTAAACGCAAAAATACAGCTATAACGAAAAAACTCAGTCTTCCTGAACACCCGGTATATTTGAAAATATTTTTAGGTTATGCAGCATTCAATTCTATAAGACTTTTGTAGAAAAGTTTTTTTCCTAAAAGCAAAGATAAAGCTATAGTGATGGAAAACCTAGTCTTCCTGAACACTCTGTATATTTTTATATATGTTTAGGTTATGTAGCATTAAATTCTAGAAAACTTTTGTAGAAAAGACTTCTTTCCTAAAAGCAAAAATTGAGCTGAAATCAAATTCTATCCCCTTTTCCCTATTCTCTTATCCCTTATTGCGTTTTCATTATCTATTTTCCCTATTTCCTTTTATAACATCCCATAAGTTACAGCTTTAAAAAAATAGTTGACGATTTTTCCTATAGTTTATTTTTCAGTTTTTCCCTATTCCTTTTATCAATTTTTGTTTTTCGCTTTTCCTATCTCTATTCCGTTTACCTATTCTCTATTCTCTATTTCCCTGTTCCTTATTCCTTTTCTTATTCCTTTTCTTATTCCCTTCCTAGTCCCTTCCCATACCCCTATCTCTATTCCCTCTCCTTATTCCCTATTCTCTTTCCCTACTCCCTTTCCCTATTCTCTCTCCTAATCCCTATTCCTTTTCCGTATTCCCATTCCCTTTCCCTTTCCCTATTCCTTCTCCCTGTTCTATTTACCCATACTCGTTCCCTACTCTTATTCTTTTTTCCAGGTCCCTATTCCATTTTCTTATTCCTTTCCTACTCCTTTTACTTATTCACTTCCCCTATTCATTTTCCAGTTTACTTTCCTATTCCCCTTCCCTATTTCATTTTCCTATTCCCTTTATCTATTCCATTTTCCTATTGCGATTCCCTTTCCCACTCTCCTTTCCCCATTCTCTTTTTCCATTCCCTTTCCCTATTCAGTTTCCCTTTCCCCATTCCCTTTTTCTATTCCCTTTCCCTCTCCGTATTCCCTTTACCCATTCTCGTTCCCTATTCTCATTCTCTACTGCCTTTCTGTATTCCCTTTCTCTGTTCCCTATTCCCTTTTCCCCTTTTCCACTCGCTATTTCCTTTTTCCATTTCCATTCGCTATTCCCATTCCCTTTCCCCATTCCCTTTCTCTTTTCCCTTTCCCTATTCCCATTTCCATTCCCTTTCCCCATTCCCATTTCCTTTGCCTTTCCCTATTGCCTTACTCTTTCCCTTTCCCTATCTCTTTTTCCTTATTGCGTTTTTATTCTCTATTTCCCTATTTCCCTTATATAACATCCCATAAGTTGCCGCTTTTAAAAAATAGTTGGCGATTTTCCTATATTTCAATTTTCTTCCCATTTTATCCGTCATTTTATTTTTTCCAACAAATATTATCAGCATCAAATGCAACAAATCCAAGCACACACAAATATCTGTGTTCAAAATGTCATCAATTTTTTAATAATATTTCTCCATTTTAGTCGCGCCATCGTGTTTTTGATTCTATATATATAAATATTCTAAACATCAATCTACATAAAATAAAATGTTCTTCTGTATATATTTATTGAACCCCAATAATAAATAATCATGTATTGCAATCGATAAAGTACAATAAAAAAAAGTACGATAAAAAAAAATGACACGCCGTGATTCGAACCCGGCACCTTCCGATAGCAAACTCCTTTTGTCGCACGCCGATCCCTCTAGGCTAAAATGCACCCACATATAAATTAAAATATGACAGTGACTGACAGTTCAATTTATGTTACAATATACTTCAGATATTTCAGCTACGTTACGTATGTGCAATGATTAATAAGATCTCTCAGTATTCTATTTATTAATTAAACATCGCGAAGACACCACCTACCTACAAAATTTTCGCCATTGTCCGGTAATAGCGTATCTTTGCGTATAATGGCCGGCAAAAGGACGCTGCCATTTCCGCAAGTATTTTGCAATATTTTGGGTACCTGTGCGTAATTCTCGATACCACAGGGCTTCATCACCTATATCTAGTCATTTTACTATCTTTTCCGCATTATCTACGCGCCTCTCCCCCTTCCGAAATCATCTCGATAATTTGGGAATATGAGCGTCCCGTAATTTGACATTTCTCTTGGAATTTATTCAATAATCTATCTAAAAACTGAATAATCACATACACGAACATACCTGAGCGCCTGTTACCACTGTTTTGTTATCTTTTAACCCACGAACTGAGCCGTAAACGAAAATAATGGTACCTCGTATTGTTCCATATTGACATATGGTATAGGTTAGACTATTAGCTCCATCTGAAATGACTATATTTCGCGAATTAATCGGCATGTTCCCTTTAAAACTTCCTGCTATATAGCTCATAACGTTTGAGGAATCACTTTTGTCTTCTTACACTTGCTCGGAGTACATCTTTACCCCAAAAACACGTCGCACTGAATTATGTAGGTTTTAGCGGCCATTTGCCGAACGTACTTCAACGACTTCTGTCAAATCTGACAGGCGTCCCCTGCAAACATATCTATATTAATCGTTTAATTTCGAAAAAAACTTTCGCGTTCCTGTCCTATTTTAGGGTTCGAATTGTACGATGAAACATGAGTGGGGCCGTTCCGACAACAATTTCATACCTGGATACGGTTTTTGAGCCGGTGTCGATGCCGCAAAATCCGGCGTCACTGGCACAATTAACATTTTCGGTCAGATGTGTGACGTGATAAATTGACTCATATTGAGAGAAATTTCGCGTTTTCATTCCATTTTACGGTTCAACTGTTAAACGAAGGATAACAGGAAGCCGTTTCAAAAATAATTTCGCACCACGTTACGGTTTCTGAGCCGCTATTGGAGCGACAAATGGGCGCTTTTGGTTTGGCATCTTACTTGACTCTCGCTCAATAATTTCGCTAAAACTGAACACTTATAATCAAAAACATACCTGAGCGTGTATTTGGCATCTCATCTTATCTTTCAACTCACGTTAAATTACCCCAAATCGCTATTATTATCACCTAAATAATTGATCAGGTTATGGCAAATTAATACCATCACAAATGACAATATTTGTCGAATTATTCCGCGCTTCTCCATATAGTAATGAATAATACAGCTTCCAGACATCTCTCTGGTCACGTTTCGACACATTATGTGTCCCTCGTACGCCCATTCGAATTCGTTTATTGCATTTCACCGTGTGACAGCGGCCACTGACATCTGACCAAACCCGCCAAAATTCTAAGTCCATCTCCCCTAAAACGCACCTCTATAAATCGGGTCTTTTTGAGAAAAATTTCGCGTCTCGACCCCATTTTAGGGTTCGAACCGCAAGATGAAGCATGTGAGACGCCCTTTCGACATTAACTCCACTTCCGCATAGCACCTCTGCTTCGTAGCGATCGCGCGAAGTCGCCCAACTTTGACAATGCCAAATCGATAGAAATCCGCCAGTTTGACATTTCTCGGTCTCCAGTGCCGTTCGCCGCAAAAATCTAAACTCGAATCGATTTTTCACGTTCTACACACATTTTACCGTTACTTCTAGATACGCCTATTGTGAGGGGACGGTCCGCCCCCATCTCCGCGTACCGCGTTCCCCGCCCTACCGCCACCCGTTCTCGAGCCTTTAGTAACGCAAGTACCCCGCGGGCTACAACACACCTCAGATAGGGCGACGCCTATGGAATAGCGCCCCCTCGCGCCCTCAAACGCAAGAGCAAACTTTAGTATATTATAACTAGATGCTGGCGCATCTAGGAGTCGAGGAAGGTGGTACTCGAGGAAGGCGGTTTCTTGAAGTCGTCCCATTACTGAGAATCATCTTTTTATAATGTGCGAATACGTTTTTAAGTAGTTTTTTGGTTTTTTTACTTTTGGAACACCCTGTATAGATGAAAATATGTTTAGGTTATGCAGCATTTAATTCTGTACAACTTTTGTAGAAAAGATTTGTTCTTAAAAGCAAAAATAGAGCTATAATGAAAAAAACCCAGTCTTCCTGAACACCCAGTATATTTGAAAAATTATTTTTTGGTTATGCAGCATTCAATTCTATAACACTCTTGTAGAAAAGATTTTTTCCTAAACGCAAAAATAGAGCTATAACGAAAAAACCCAGTCTTCCTGAACACCCGGTATATTTGAAAATATTTTTAGGTTATGCAGCATTCAATTCCATAACACTATTGTAGAAAGATTTCTTCTAAACGCAAAAATAGAGCTATAACAAAAAACCCCCGTCTTCCTGAACACTCGGTATATTTGAAATATTTTAGGTTATGCAGCATTCAATTCATAACACTTTTGTAGAAAAGATTTTTTTCCTAAAAGTAAGATAAAGCTTTAATCAAAGACTCAATCTTCGTAACACCCTGTGTATTGGAAAATATTGTTAACTGATGCAGCATTGAATTCTGTACAACTTTTGTAGAAAAGGTTTTTTCCTAAAAGCGAAATTAAAGCCATATGATGGAAAACCGAGTATTCCTGAACACTCTGTATATTTTTATATATGTTTAGGTATGCAGCATTCAATCTATAAAACTTTGTAGAAAAAGACTACTTTCCTAAAGCAAAAATAGAGCGAAAATCCAAATTCTATCCCCTTTTCCTATTCTCTTATTCCTTATGCGTTTTCATTGTCTATTTTCCCTATTTCCTTTTATACATCCATAAGTTACAGCTTTAAAAAAATAGTTGACGATTTTCCTATAGTTTATTTTCAGTTTTTCCCCTATTCCCTTTTATCATTTTTGTTTTCGCTTTCCTATTTCTATCCCTTTATCTATCCCTGCTCCTTATCCCTTTTCCTATTCCTTTTTATATCCCTTTCCCTAGTCCCTTCTCTATTCCCTCTCTTTATTCCTTATCTCTTTCACCTACTCTTTCCTATTCCCTCTCCTAATCCCTATTCCTTTTCCGTATCCCAGTCCTTTCTCCCATTCCTTCCCTATCCTTCTCCCTATTCTATTTACTCATTCTCGTTCCCTACTCTTATTCTTTATTCCATTCTTTTTCCAGGTCCCCTATTCCTTCCTTATTTCCTTTCCCTATTCATTTTCCTTATTCACTCCCCTACTCCCTTCCCTGTTTACTTTCCCTATTCCCCTTCCTATTTCCTTTCACTATTTCATTTCCTATTCCTTTATCTATTCCATTTCCTATTCCGATTCCCTTCCCCATCCCCTTCTCCCATTCTCTTTTCCATTCCCTTTCCCTATTCAGTTTCCCTTCCTCTCCGTATCCCCTTTTCCCATTCTCGTTCCCTATTCTCATTCTCTACTGCCTTTCTGTATTCCTTTCTCTGTTCCCTATTCCCTTTTCCCCATTTCCATTCGCTATTCCCCATTCCCTTCTCTTTTCCCTTCCCTATTCCCATTCCATGCCCTTTCCCCATTCCCATTCCTTGCCTTTCCCTATTGCCTTACTCTTTCCCTTTCCCTATTCTTTTCCTTATTGCATTTTTATTCTCTATTTTCCCTATTTCCTTTTATAACATCCCATAAGTTGCCGCTTTAAAAAATAGTTGGCGATTTTCCCTATATTTCAATTTCTTCCCATTTATCCGTCATTTATTTTCCAAAACAATATTATCAGCAATCAAATGCAACGATCCAAGCACCCACAAATGTCTGTTGCAAAAAGTCATCATTTTTTAATAATATTTCCCCATTTAGTCGCGCCATCGTGTTTTTTGATTCTATATATATTAAAATATTCTAAACATCAATCTACATAAAAAATGTTCTTCTGTATATTTACTGGCCAAATAATAAATAATCATGTATTGCAATCGATAAGTACAATAAAAAGAAGTACGATATAAAAAAAAAAATGACACGCCGTGATTCGACCCGGCACCTCCGATAGCAAACTCCTTTTGTCGCACGCCGATCCTCTAGGCTAAAATGCACCCAATATAAATTAAAATATGACATGACTGAACAGTTCAATTTATGTTACAATATACTTCAGATATTTCAGCTACGTTAGTATGTGCAATGATTATAGATCTCTCAGTATTCTTTATTTAATTAATAAACATCGCGAGACACACCTACCTACAAAATTTCGCCATTGTCGGTAATAGCGTATCTTTGCGTATAATGGCCGGCAAAAAGCACGCCATTTCGGCAAGTATTTTGCAATATTTGGGTACCTGTGCGTAATTCCGATGACACAGGTTCATCACCTATATCTAGTCATTTACTAATCTTTCCGCATTATTCTACGCGCCTCCCCCCTTTGAAATCATCTCGATAATTTGGAATAAGAGCGTCCCGTAATTTGACATTTCTCTTGGAATTTTATCAAATAATCTATCATAAAACTGAATAATCACATACACGAACATACCTGAGCGCCGGTTACACTGTTTTTATCTTTTAACCCAACGAAACTGACCGTAAACGAAAATAATGGTACCTCGTATTGTTCCATATTGACATATGGTATGGGTTAGACTATTACCCCATCTGAAATGCTATATTTCCGCGAATTAATCGGCATGTTCCCTTTAAAACTTCTTGCTATATATAGCTCAAACGTCTGAGGATCACTTTGTCTTCTTACACTTGCTCGGAGTACATCTTTAACCCCAAAAACACGTCGCACCTGAATTATGTAGTTTTAGCGGCCATTGCCGAACGTACTTCAACGACTTCTGTCAAATCTGACAGGCGTTCCCTGCAAACATATCTATATGAATCGTTTAATTTCGAAAAAAACTTTCGCGTCCTGTCCATTTTAGGGTTCGAATTGTACGATGAAAAACATGAGAGAAGCGGTCCGACAACAATTTAATACCTGGATACGGTTTTTGAGCCGGTGTCGATGCCGCAAAATCCGCGTCACTGGCACAATTAACATTTCGGTCAGATGTGTGACGTGATAAATTGGACTCATATTGAGAGAAATTCCGCGTTTTCATTCCCATTTTACGGTTCCAACTGTTAAAACGAGGATACAGGAAGCCGTTTCAAAAATAATTCCGCACCACGTTACGGTTTCTGAGCCGCTATTGGCGCGACAAATGGGCGCTTTTGGTTTGGCATCTTACTTGACTCTCGCTCAATAATTTCGCTAAAACTGAACACTTATAATCAAAAACATACCTGAGCGTGTATTTGGCATCTCATCTTATCTTTCAACTCACGTTAAATTACCCCAAATCGCTATTATTATCACCCAAATAATTGATCAGGTTATGGCAAATTAATACCATCACAAATGACAATATTTGTCGAATTATTCCGCGCTTCTCCATATAGTAATGAATAATACAGCTTCCAGACATCTCTCTGGTCACGTTTCGACACATTATGTGTCCCTCGTACGCCCATTCACGTTCGAATTCGTTTATTGCATTTCACCGTGTGACAGCGGCCACTGACATCTGACCAAACCCGCCAAAATTCCAAGTCCATCTCCCCTAAAACGCACCTCTATAAATCGGGTCTTTTTGAGAAAAATTTCGCGTCTCGACCCCATTTTAGGGTTCGAACCGCAAGATGAAGCATGTGAGACGCCCTTTCGACATTAACCTCCACTTCCGCATAGCACCTCTGCTTCGTAGCGATCGCGCGAAATTGCCCAATTTTGACAACGTGAAATCCGTCGTTGGACGAGATGTGACATTTCTCGGTCTCCAGTGCCGTTCGCCGCAAAAATCAAAACTCTTATCGATTTTTCACGTTTCACACACATTTTACCGTTACTTCTCGATACGCCTATTGTGAGGGGACGGTCCGCCCCCATCTCCGCGTACCGCGTTCCCCGCCCTATCGCCACCCGTTCTCGAGCCTTTAACAACGCAAGTCGGCAATGGGCTCTTACACACCTCAGATAGGGCGACGCCTATGGAATAGCGCCCCCTCGCGCCCGCAAACGCAAGAGAGCCTTTTATTAATATTAATTATTATACCGGGTGTCCAGCCTAAGATGCAACGGTCCATAGCCGATTTATTATTGTTTTTTTGGAAAAATGTTTCAAATAAATGTTGCCTCGAATCATATTCTACACATTTTAAAATTAGTTTCAGTAATGGCGGACTTCCGATTGTACCGGAAGTAGATACTAACTTTATTATTTTAAATGGAACACCCTGTATATTATTGTATTTTTGGATTCCTTGGTAAATTTAAATAATATACGTTAGGTATACATTGAGGCTAAGTTGCACCGTTTCCGAATTACATGACGTTTTTCGAAAAAAAATGACATTTGCAATGTCTGTGGTGGTTGGAAATATCTCCGGAAATACGAAAGTTAGAAAGATGCGGTTTTCAGTTTTCACTTAATCATGGAACAATACACGTCTTTTATTTTAAAATTGTTGCGTTTACATTACAGAACTATTAAATAGGGCTCTGTAATTTTCGAACTCTAAAATCATGGATAACTTGATTTTTTTAAATTGAATGGTATAGCAATTTTTACATAAATGGATGTAAAATGTAATTTTCTTTCGATTTTATACGAGTGTCATTGTGTCTATCTCTAAAGGTTTTGGAGATATTCGCGATTTTTCAGTTTTTCATGATAGATACGTATTGCGAAGCGCCGGCCACCTTCCCCTCGCATTATGACCCAGGTTCGTAAAATGAATTCGTAGACGTAATTCTAACATATCTACTTTAACTGCAATGCCATCGTAATCTGCGACTGAGAGAGCTATCGTGTGGAAAGTGTGCTACAATGATGTCGCAACCTTTTCGGCTTGCCAAGAATTAAAATCTTTGTAGTTGCCGCCAAAAGATTTTATACAATAATTCTGATTTCAATTCTCTTGTTTACGTCGAAATTCTATTTCAATCAACTGTTCGTTTCTTTTTCGTCTTATATTTCAATTACCATTAACTTTAGTTCTCGTTAGTTACCTGGGCGCGTTGTATTATTATTTATAATAAACATATTTAAACAATAATTTATTTTTGTAGGTAGTTTTAGTTTAAATTGTTTTATTTCAGTTATAATAGAGTATATATAACTTATTATTACATCAAAAAATAAATGTCCACAATCTTTATACATATATCATTTAATTCATTCATTCATTAAGTTAGGGTGGGCTCCTATAGTCAAGCACTCGAGCAGCTTGGTGTTCTCTAAACTTGAGAACCTTCGAAGGTTACAATAGATCATTCCCGAAATATTTCTGCCTGAGTACTTTCAATTCCTCACATGTGCGAATTACATGTCGCTTCCTCCTGTAGTTCGCATCTTCTGCACCACGGTTCGCTTACTCGGCCTGTGTTGTATAGATGCTTTTTCAGAGGACAGTGTCCAGTTACCAGTCCAGTAATGGTTTTAGCTTCTTTCTTGCTGCGTCTGAGTAGGTTATCAGGGAATCTAGCATCCCCATTAGCGCTGTAGTATGGAGTTGACCTTCAGTCGACCTCCATTTCTTTGTACTTTCTTTATCTAACCAGGTCCAGATCTCCCTTCTTGTAGAATCCTTAAAGGTATTAGCCCCACATACGGGCTCTGGACATCTGAAGTGTCTTTTAGAGGCCTCCTTGGCTAGTTCGTGGGCTATTACATTGCTTATGTTCCAGCACCCAAATCAGAGATACCGTGTAGTCTCGTGCCAGTGTATTGAGGGATTGTTTGCAGTCTCTAACTACTTTTGACCTAGTTACAGGGTTCGAGACTGCCTTAATAGCCAGGCACGTTTCAGTAGTATGATTATTTCCTCCTCATGTAGCCCTTTTTGCAATCATTTCTGACACAGGCTGCAAGGGCGAATACCTCTGCCTGGAAGACTGTTGTATGCTTCCCAGGCTTAGGATATCTTTGATAGGGCTGGCCCACAAATACCGGCTCCTGTGCCCTGGCTGGATT
This sequence comes from Protaetia brevitarsis, assembly GCA_004143645.1. Lineage (NCBI taxonomy): Eukaryota > Metazoa > Arthropoda > Insecta > Coleoptera > Scarabaeidae > Protaetia > Protaetia brevitarsis. Next base: position 478,156 of record RXPK01000082.1, on the reverse strand, counting down.
TGGATCTGTTCGTGAACCAGTTATCAAGAGCAGTGATCTCACTACGTCCCTGGGCTCTGTTCGGTATGGAGATTTTCACCTTTTCAGTGAAAACAATTTTGGGTGCCATACTGTCATCCGTGGGCATTTGCAAGAACGGCCCTCCAGCATCGCACCCATAGTATCAGTGTGCCCTCTGACCGTAAAGTTGGGATGCCACAAGTTATTGGCTTTCAGTCTAAGGATCGCATTCATAGCCTCCGCTTTCACATAAAGCTCCAGCGAGGAGAGGCCCACATTGATCTCCAATACATAATTGGACCCTACATATATAACGGAATTCTTAACTTCCAAAGCTATTTGTATATTTTACAACAGTTCATTGAACCTCTCATAACTGAAATACCTTTAAACCAATTGCAATTCGGAATTATTGGGGAAAAATTAAAAATCTCACGTTTAAGTATTCTCCCAATTGAAGGCGGGAATTAGAGGCTGCAATTTTGCAAGCGTTCGACTCTCTATCTCCACTTGAGTTGGTGAACTCAGTTCAGAATGTAAGGAAACCATATATATAATATTGCGTGTCTCGTATAAAACCAATGATAAAAATTTTCGCAGATGAAGGGAGATGGAAAATGAGTTTCTTTGTCTGACATGGTTCTACGATTGTTTTGCGCATGTGCGAACGAAGCAATTTGATAGTGATGGGCATAATCGAATGATTTCAATAATCAAATGATTGTCATAATGAAATGATCATTCGTTAGAAGAAGAGTACAAATTTTTCCTCATTTGTTAAGAGACTGACCTTTTTTTTATAGTGATATATGCAACGAAATTTAAACTTTTATGCCTCTATAAATAACGATAAGAGATGTACTAATTCTGTAAATATACAAAAGTGGATAGATGAATTCGTAATAAATACTGGTAAATAATAATACATTGATGTTCATATGAGAATATTTATTTCAAACTATACCATAACAAATTCAATCAATTTACATTGTTTACAAAGCACAATAGGTATTACACTGATAGAAAAGGATTCTTTTTAAAAGCTAGCAAAGTAGTTGGGAAAGGTGAATAAAAAACCACTTTTACATTTATTGATTTTGGAAAAGAACCAATTTGTTATATTTCTGATGTATGTTCTCATCCTTTGATGATATTTTTCCCTCATGATACAATCGAATAGATATGTAGCATTCAATAATTAATTTACATAATTGCATGCAATGATTATTAAAAATCCCTTGACTCAAAATATGTAAATTCAGTTTAGGGGTATTAAAACTGAGAGAATTCTATTCCATATAAATGCTTTTATAGAACATCTTCCCAAGGTGTGAATATCCGTGTAACCGTCGCTATCTTTTGCTATCACGGGATGATGAGAGAAAGGCGGCGGCATATTCATGCAGGTTCATATGAAGTAGTGTACGACTTGTTGTAGTCGGTTGTATGTTTCAAGTTTCAAGAAATCCAGTATTACCTGCATAATTCATATCCATTGTTTCTACAGTAGGAAACTGGGTACTTCTACCATCTATTACTAAAATCTCGTCATGATTGATAGCCACTACAAAGAAAAATATACATTCAATATATCGAAATAGAATGGATGTATTAAAAAGAATATTTTACCTGTTTCTTTAATTATATGTACATCAGTTCTCGATGTAGATGTACTTTTATCGCTTACTGTAGGAATTGATGGTATGGCTGTGGATTTTAGATAGAGACTTTTTCGCCCAAGTATTTTTGCGTTTGGTTCTATAAAATCCTCCGGAAGAAAATGAGCCGAATAAATGAATAAAGTTGTTACATCATCTTCATTTGGCAATCCACAAACATTTTTCCAGGCAGATCGTCTGTTGTCGTCTTTAGGAGATCTGAAGAAAATGTAAGTTTATTGTTACTACAATATATTCATTTTATAACTATTTGCTTTACCTATGCGTAGAAGCCTTCACGTTTTCCTTTGTTTGTTGATGGCCACACAAATAGCAATATCTTACCATCTTTATATTCCAAAAAAACTAAATATTTATACAGACTTCAATTCTAATTCATGACAGTTAAAATAATATAAAATAATCAACAGCAATGGATATAACCACAATATCACCAATAAACAATGATCAAGCGTTAACATACGCACAGTTGTCAACGAGAAACACATGTGAAATGAAACAACTGACCAACATGTGCGAGAAAGATGCATGGTTATTTAAGGTTCGCACATGCACATAATGCAGCCAGAACGTTGTGGCATATCCGATATAGCTGTCTCCCTTTGATTTCGGAATTTTTGAGCACATACCCGCAATATAGTAGTATTATATATATGAAGGAAACGGTGTCGATTATGTTTACAACAGAACGGCGGACAATTCCAACACTTACTGTAATTCATAATGCTTACGTGTATTTTAGTATATAGGGGTATATTCTGTAAATATTTCGTTCAAATATGTCTATAAGAATTTTAGAAACCAGCTGATTTTAATTTTAGCCATGATAAATTAAAAAAAAATTGAATACACTACAAAGTAAACCACCTTAGCGTGGAATTCTATGCATATCTGTAGCGTCTAGAAGATTATCTGCAAGACTGTACAGACTTATAGATAACCTTACAGGTGCTACAGAAATGCACAGAATCCCACCATTAATTCCTTATAACTATAGCATCAGTAATGCTATTAATGGTTTCCTTAGTTTGTTGGACTTGTAATTTCTAACATTTAATATTAAAACCACTTTTTTCTGCTTTGTAGAAATCTTTTATTTGCTTATTTACGCGCATCCACGGCCAATCAAAAAATAAACAAATAAAAAAACAAATACGCGCATTGCTTAGTTATAGCCAGAGCCATCTTGAAATACTGTTAAATTGCAAGCAAAAAATCAAATATTTTGAAAACCCTTTAAATAAAGTATCAAGTGTGTTATATCATGTTTTGTGCTTTTGAATAGTGTAAAAATATATACGGTGTTCCATATAAAAAAATACAAACCTTGATATCTCAAAAAAAAAAAACGAGTTAAAAAAATAACAAATTAGAGCATTGAATTCTACATCAAAAAGAGTTCTTATATAAATCAAGCATTTTCACAAATTAAAAAGTTACAAACGCTTTTAAAAATTACATATTTTTCGAAAACGCTCCGTATCTCTTATATTACGCAAAATATAAAAATACAGATCTCACCAATCGATTTCTCTTTAAAATCGAGCTCCAGAAGCATAGCTCAGATTTTTTCTATTCTTTAGAATATAAGTTTCTATTAAAAATCAATTTGGCAATCGTATACTATAACATTAAAAACATGCCTTAATCAGTACAAACTTAATGTGAAAACATTGCAAATGCAACTTGGAAAAGGCGAAGAAGAAATTCGAAAACTTTCTGTCATATCGCGTCAGATTGAAATCTTTGTATACTAAAAACGATGCGTCTTTCTTCGAAGACGTCCCAGTGCACCGGTAACTTTAACACTGATGATTTTTCAACCAATTTGTTAAAACACGATTTCGTTCTTTTCTAGATGGGTTTGGCCCTGTCCAATACTAACACCAGAAGGTTATAGAGTGGGTATTGGCCGTTTACCTGAGGATGCGAATGAATTTGATTTTTTAAAATTTTTCCATTTCACGCTTATGATACGTAAGTCGACATAATGCCCTCGCCAAATGCCAAATTAATCCGTCGGATTACATATTTACAGTGGATTTCGTCCTGTTGGAGAATGAATGTTCCGCTATAATTCCGGTGGTCGACTTGAAGAATTTGAGCCCAGCACATCTGGGGAAAATAAGTTTTAAGGTACTGGCGGAAGTTGTACACCTGATATACGATGTCAATCCACTGAGGTACAAAGCTATGCACTTTGTTAACGTACCTCACGTGCCCGAAACGTTGGTGACGTTCCTAAAGAAACTCGTTCCTCGAAAAACCATTGAGAGGGTGAGTAAGGTCACTAAACAGGAAATTAGAGCAGTTTTAAATAACCTATTTTTGATATGCCAAAAAAAATCTAATAATAAATGTCATTATTATTTCCTATACATACCTGTTAGTAAATCCACTGCTATCTCTAAAGGATAGATTGAAGCAAATACAAAGATATAAGCACTTGAAAGAAATAATCTCAGATGGAAAACAGAGAGAAGACGCAGAAAATAAATTAAATAAAGTAGACAAAAGGAAAATAGAAAATGTATACGTACAGCAGTGTGATACATGGAAACTAGGAGTGTGGAACACAAGGAGTTTGAATGGAAAGGAAGATGAAATGGTATATGAATTTGATAAAGTTGGCCTAGATATATTGGTAATTCCAGAAACAAAGAAGAAGGGAGAGGGAGAATTTCAATTAAAGAACGGACACGTACTAATTTACAGTGGTGTGCCCAAATCGAAGAGAGCAATGGATGAAATAGCATGTGTAATAAATGAGAAATTAGCAGGAAATATTATATCTTGGAAAGGATGGTCAGAAAAAATATTAGTAGTTGAGGTAATGATAGAAGATCAGAAAAACACAATAATATCAGTATATGGACCCCATAAATGAGAGAAAGGACATAAAAGATAGATTCTGGAGCGACCTGACAATGATTACCGAAACTAGTGATGGAGTCATATATGTAGCAGGAGATTTTAATAGCAGAGTTGGCGTTAGGGAACAAGTAATTGGAAAATATGGAAAGAAAGAAAGAAACAATAACGGAGAGAGGCTGCTGGAATATTGCACAACGAATAATTTAATAATAACAAATACATTTTATGACCATAAGGAGATACACAAATTCATAAGAACGATATCAAGTAGAAATGAAAAATCTATAGTAGATTATATACTAGTACAGAAACATAATAGACAACGCGTAAAAGATGTAAAAGTAAGAAGGGGATCAGAAATTTATAGGGATCACTACTTACTGGTGGGACAAATTAAAAAGCGAAGAATAAGGCACAGGAAGCAAAATTGTAGGCCGAGTGTGACACAAGAGAAAATAAGAGCGCACAGATTACAAGAAGCTAACATAGCAGATAAATATCAAAAGGTAATAGAAACAGCAGTTGTAAGTGAGCAGGATAAGGACTAGAAGAAATGTCAATAGAGCACATGTGGACAAGAATCAAAACACTGTTTATTAACGCTGCTAAAGAAGCATGTGGTGCAAACATAATAAATAAAAATAGAAAAAAAACAGCGTGGTGGGATGATGAAATAAAAACCCAAATAAAGTTGAAAAAAAACTATGGAGAGATTACCTAGGAATTAAGAAAGACACTATGTACGCGAAATATAAGGAAACCCGAGGAAAAGTAAAGAAAATAGTGTTAGAAGCAAAGAATAGATCTTGGCGCGAATTTGGTGAAAAACTCGAAGGTAATAGCAAGGAAAACCAGAAACTGTTTTATACAATGTTGAAGACTTTAAGGAAAAGGAGCCTCTAAAAATAAATACAATAAAAAACAAAGAAGGAATAATACTAACGAAGGCAGAAGATGTACTAAGTAGATGGAAGGAACATTTTCAAGAACTACTGAACGAACACAATGAAATGGAAAAAAGGATACAAAGAAAAGAAAAATCGAAAGAAAATAGAGACACAATCCATGAGAATATAACAGAAGATGGATTGAACATCGCACTAAAGAAAATAAAAAATGGAAAATCCCCCGGGACACGACCAAATAACAGCAGAAATGATCAAGAAATTAGGAAACAGAGGGAAAACACTTTTACTAAAATTGTATAATAAAATATGGAGTGAAGAAAAAATACCAACAGATTGGGAAATAGGACAGATAGTACCAATATATAAAAAGGGTGATAAGAAAGTGCGTAATAATTATAGAGGAGTAACCCTTCTTAGTACACCGTTAAAATTATATGAACAAATACTGGAAAATAAGTTAAGACCAATAATTGAAACGACAATAGCAGAACCTCAGAGCGAATTCCGGAAGGGAAGAAGTGTTCAAGATCATATTTTCACAATCAAGCAGATTATAGAGAAGACCGTGAATTACAATAGAAATTATTATTAGCCTTTGTAGATCTAGAAAAGGCTTCTGACAGAGTCCCACGAGCTATGGGAAAGCTTAAAACATAGGGGTGTGAACCAGAAATTACTAAGAACTGTATAGAAACCTGTATAGAAACACAAGAAACTATATTATCAGTAATAACTGCAAGTCGGGGGAATTTATTACGAGAGATTGACTGAGACAGGGAGGAATAATGAGTCCAGTGCTGTTTACAGTATTTATAGACGATATTATTAGAAAATGCCAAAAATAGTGTTCACAAACTGCAGGTAGGCTATAAAAATATGCAACCTGTTCTTATTTCTGAGTGTGCGTTTGCTGGCGGCGTTGTAATAATGGCGGGAGCGGAACAACGTCTGCAGAAAAGTTTAACAATATGGAATGAAGTGCTTTCCAAATACAGAATGAAAATGAACGTTGAGAAAACCAAAGTAATGGTAATAGCAAAGGAACAACAAAACACCAACATACAACTAAACGGGAGAAGACTAGAGCAAGTACAACATTTCAGTTATTTAGGAGCCATCATCGATGAAACACGAAGACAGAAAACGGATATAACACAAAAAATTGAGAAAAGTATTAAATTATATTATGCAACGAGTAATGCGTTTATTGGTAAAAAAGAAATATCAGCAAAAACAAAAATTACTATATATAAAAGTATTTATAGACCGACCTTAACGTATGGATGTGAGACGTGGACATTAACAAAACGAATGAAATCGAAAGTGGAAGCCATGGAAATGAAATACTTAGGAAAAGTCAAAGGTGTCACACTCAGAGATCACGTAAAGAGTACTCAAATAAGAGAGGGGCTAAACATGAAACCATTGATGGAATTTGTATAAATGAGACAGCTAGCTTGGTGGCGACATTCATGCAGGTTAAACACAGAGAGAGCTGTGAAACAAGTATGGGAAGCCAAACCAATAGGCAGACGGAGTAGGAAACGACCACAAGAACAGTGGGATGGAGTGATGAGCAAGATGCTGCAGAGTAAGGGGGAGACATGGAGTGAAACAGGAAAGAAAGCGAAAAACAAGAGAATGTGGTGGAAGTTTGTACATCAGAGTGAATTTTAGTTTCAGATTTTATAGAATAGGTTAACAGATATTTAAGTCATAAGCAATATGTATACCGCTAATTTAATTAGCATATATATTATTGTATAGTACGAAATAAAAAAAGGGATGAAAGATAAACATGAGCCATGCCTAAATACAAAAAATTGCCGTTCTAAGTACACGTAGTACCGAAAAAATGATTTTTTTTATTCGAGTCCGGCCCTGACTCATATACGGCGTACCGGAGAGCCAACGGTTGTCGCTACACTTTGAACGTTGGGATTTACATTTACGGTGCACTTGCTATTCGCAGTGGATGCGTGCGTTTGCAATGGCAGCGTATAGATTTGAAACACGTTACATAAAGTTAACAATCATACATTAGTTTTATTGCAAACATAATAAGTTTATTTTAAAACAAATTTAACCTTTAAAATGTACTACTATTTACACGAGTTCATGGCAAAAGCGCATCATAAAAAAAACACCCGACTGCTTTGTTTGCATTCTGGTGCTTCCGTCTTATCTGAGTTTAAATCTTGTGTAAATAACATCTGCTTTGAATGAATTCACTATGCCTAGCATTTAATTTTGTCGATGTTTACTTACAGATGGTTGAAATTCGTTGCCTATCAGATTTATGTGTATACATAGCGTAAATACAGATGTGGGCCGTCTTTAACTACATTTTGGGCCCTAAAATTTGGAAATCTACAACATGCATATAGAATCCCAATTTTTTGTATTTAGCCATTACTCATGTATATCTTTCACGCATTTACGATTCAAGAATCGACAATGAATCAGCCTGTATAGTAGTAGTAGTAGTAATAGTAGTGTATACAGACCAAACGCACAGGCAACTCATATCCGAGAATACATTTCCATCGCAAACAATTGCAATTGGAAAATTATAGGCCTTATGAGAGCTACCCTGATGACGGCAGAAACACTGACAAAACGTCGGATTTAAACAATCCAACAGACGACGGAAACAGTCCAAATATCAACTCATATTACTGAATAAACGCGATATTAACCCTCCTTAATTTATATGCATCTAATATTTCCAATTTCCAATACTCCTAACATGATTAATTTTTCTTTTGTTTTCTCTTTTTTTTTGGTAGGAGGAAAAATGCTTTATGCACCTTAAGGCTGGTGTGTGGGACTCGCACCCACTAAAAAATCTCCACGTCGAGCAAGATTCCACCTTTATTTATCACATACCGACGAGGTGGTGCCCCCAAAATTTATTTTGACATACGTCACGTGACCACTAGTATGGCGGTAATTTTAAAAAAGATATTATGAATTTCCAAAAAGTGACGTTAGATGACATGATATCCAAAAAAGTTATTTGAAAAAGTTGCTTAGAATTCAATTCTTAGGTTACGTGCAAATTTTTGTGAAGATATTAAAAAAAAAGTCAAAATCACAACTTTTCCAAATATTGTTTAATTGAATTACATATTTCCATTTTTTCGTTTTTAGCAGCTCAGCAGCAATAATATTTCTAACTCTGGTTGATACTCAAACAACTTTGTCAATTTTTGCACAATTAACGAAGCGAAAACTGAAAATCACGTTTTCGGTATAACAATTGTTGTTGCAAGGGACTGTATATAGTACTAATAAATGAAATTTCACAAACATTTTCATGGTGAACCACTTAGCAAACATTATTTTTATTGAAAATTATAATATTTTTTTGTGTTCATTCAACAGTTGATGTAAGAAGGTGAATCAGTTTGAAAACAGATGGATAGGTCACACAGTGGTTCAGAACGTGAAAAACGCGATCGAAAATCATATTTTCAACTTCTTCGTACAAAGTTAAAATTGCAGTAATTTAATCTTGAATAGTTGTTTTATTTGATGATACAAAAAATATGCATCTTATTTACATAGGTTTTTCTATATTTGCTTTCAAAGTTCAGTAAAATTGAGACGTTTCTGCGTATAGAAATTAGGGTATAATTATAAAGACTGTACCACAAGCAAATGCACTTATTTATTGATGTCATATAATATTGTTATACATTGCTAAGTGTATTATTAAGGGGCATTACTTATTATTGGATAATGTTTACCTGGTACAAGAAAATTAATTGTTTGTAACAGGTAATCGGATTATAAAAATTTGCCTTAAGTAGAAGATTAAGTTTAGTTCTACACAACCCTACACGGTAATTACCTCATTTATGCGTAAATTAGCTATTTGGCTTTGTAAATTCAAGAAAATTAGCTGCCAATATTTGCCTATTCAGAACATATAAAAGAAAACCCCACTTGGCACCCGATCAGTTGAAACTCAACTTTGAGTCGAAACTTTATGTAGATTATTCTGTGCACTATTTTCGAAATTTCTGACGTTAAAGTGGTTGTAAAAGATTGTGTTTTTGTTGCAATAGTTTTTTTGAAAAGTTGTAATATAACGGACGCGAAGAAAATAAGTCGATTGGTTTTACACCAAGTCACTATGAAGAATGATGATGAATCGACTAAAAGTAAAAAACCAGCAATGTATCGGTTTATACTTGATTCATACGGGCTTGCCGAAGAAAATAAATCAAGTAAAAATATTTTGTATTGGCTTGAACACATGTTTTTTCCAAGATATTTTCAATATTGGAAATCGTCCAATAGAACATCAAGTGTTTTTATGAAAAACCATAATGTTTGGCTACAAGAAGAAATTATTTTTCCTGAATTTGTTTACTGCGATCGACCATCAACTTCGGGTATTCGAGGTCGTCCTTCAAAGAGTTTTGCTGAAAGTCCTGTTAAATGGCGTAAAACCGAGGAGCTCAGAAAAAGTACTTTCGTGGAAGAACTTGTGCATGCTACTGCAATGAAAGTACGAGAAAGTCGAGATAACAGTACTGCCGATTTGATAATTGAAAGTACTTCAACTACACCAACTAGAAGCAAACGTATAATGGAAAAATGGAGGAGTCCCGAACAGGAACAAAATACCATGACACCTGAAGAGGCTTTATGATTTATTATCTCGGGTGGTTTTACAAAGCAGCAATATATGTTTATTAGAGCAACAGCTTTAACACATGGTTGCAAATTATATCCAAGTTACCACGATATTCTAAAAGCCAAAGAAGAACGTTATCCGGAAAATATTACAATATCTGAGCAAACATGTAAAGTGCGTTTGCAAAATTTACTAAATAAAATTTGTGAAAGTCTTTTAAACGTGGTGGAACCTGAAAATGCAAACTTAACTTTGATTTGCAAGTGGGGCTTTGATGGTAGTTCTGGGTTTTCCACAGATAAACAAAAAATTGAAAGTGAAGGTGTAAAAGATGACAGCTATTTATGACTTCTTTGGCGCCATTAAGGCTAATTTGACAATGAAAATCCTCGACCATATTCTGTTAAATTTTGCAGACCTTTAAGAATGCAATTGGTACGTGAAACTGAAGAAATCGCTAAAAATTAAAAATTATATATATCTAACTAAATCGATTTATTAGAACCTTTTGTGTCTGATAAATGCACAACGGCAATTTGATTCGGATATTTTAAAGTTAGTAAATGTTATTGGGGAAGATGATACTGCACTGGATATATCATTTGAATATTTTTCCGATTCTGATTAATTATTTACAAAATATAAAATGTAATTGTTTGTTTTCATTTGTTTTGACTAAGGTTTCGCTGTCATGTATAAAAACATTTTACTGAATCAAAAAGACTTAATTTTGTATTTCGGACAAAAATTTCTACAATATAATTTGAGGATGTTTTAAGGATTGTTTTTTTATTAACCAGGTATAAACTACTAAACATGTGAAATTCAATGCATTAAGGGGTGCTTTTGACAAACAAATACTTCGAATTTGCAAACTAAACTGTACAATTTGTATAAAAAATATTCTTCATACTTGTATTTAGTGATATCAATTTTCGCATTTAAGGTTGTATTTAGGTAGGTTTTTACAAATACGGGTTTTTATGCATAATTTCAGATTCAGCATACCCAAAAACATTAAACTTTACTCAACTTTTAATGTAAAATTTGTTAAAACTAAAGAGTAAACAATTTCGATCGCGTTTTTCGCGTTCTGAACCACTGTGCGACCGGTCGGTACTATCAAAATCTATGGCTGGCTAGATCTCCGGATCTTACACCATTGGATTTTTTTTTGTGGGGCTACCTAAAAAATTGTGCATATAAGCACCGACTATTTAGAAATATAGAACATCTAGAAACCGTCATTCTAAACTGTGCATCTGAAATAAATCCTAATATGCTTAATAATGTTTATAAAGAAATGCACAGAAGAACCGTATTGTGTATAGAAAGAAATGGTGGACGCAGTGAACTTTAATTATTTGTTTATTTAAAAAAAAAATCAATCTTCTTGTAGAGATGACGAGTGTCTGTTCCGAATTACTTGCCCATTTTTATTAGTTATTGTCTATTTAAATGTATTTATCTATTTAGTATTAGATATTTCACTAAAATTAAGTAAGTACCTACCTTATTATTAATCATTTACTTTATTGAGTTTCATATGCATTAAACTATTTTTATTTTACCTTCTATTTATCATTCCTTGTTCTCTAATTTCAAAACCTACTTTAATACCTTCGATGCGCGCATGTAGTGTTATGAGTTATTAGTTTTAGAGTAGTGGTTTCCACTTTAATGCAGGAAACAAAAAAGTGTTATAATTTTCAATAAAAGCAATGTTTCTTAAGTGGTTTAAAATAAAAATGTCCGTAAATTTTTATTTATTACTTCTAGATACAGTCCCTTGCAACAACAACTCTCATATCAAAAACGTAATTTTCAGTTGTCCTTGTGTTAATTATGCAAAAATTGACAAAATCCTTTGAATATCACCCAGATTTAGAAATGTTACTACTGTTGAGCTGCTAAAAACGAAAAAAAAAAAAAAATGAAATATGTCATTCAATTAATCAATATTTGGAAAGATTGTGATTTTAATTTTTTTAAAAATATCTTTACAAAAATTTGCATCAGCCTCAGAATTGAATCCTAAGCAACTTTTTCAAATGACTTTTTTGGATATCATGTCATCTAACCTCACTTTTTGGAGATTCACACTACTCTCTTTTTATTCCAACACTTTCATAAAGTCAGAAAAAGAAACGGTGACGAATGAATGACAATTGATTCGTTTCACCTTACCCTTTTTCGAAAATTCACTTAGCCCTAGTGGGGGTTTCCCAGTAGTAGTTTGTGTCTGTCTCTATGAAATATTACTCTTTATCATTCCATTCCATAGAAAATTATTTTTTTTAACACAAGGAAGTTTAGTGCAATACTTAAAAAGCCAGGTAGTTATCTATGTTATAAACAAAGTTTATTAAAAGACACTGTAGCAAAACTTTCTTATCCTTTCCATAGATGCCAGACTAAATAATTGCCATAAAATCAGGATTGATCGATTTTATCCCATGCGATCGAATTTGCCCCACTGTACGGGATTTTCTCTGAATTTCTGCACGATTTTTTTCAATTTTTTGCTTTTCTTGTTGAATTTTTGGATTCCTTCTGTTTCTGACTAACTCGGTGGAATGGAGGTTATACGTTTCTAATCAAAACATTTTGTCAGTTTCTTTTCTATATTCTCTATTCTTTTCTATAAATTAATAATTGGGTATATTGTTACTTACATTTACCTGTTCTTTTTTTTATTTTCAACGTCCCTTTAGACCTTTAAATATCTATAAACACAATATTACGTAGATAAAAATTTCTGGTATGGATTTTTCATTTACCGAATTACCGGTAAATTTTTGTTTTACCGGTAAATTTACCGAACGTTTTTTGGTAAATTTACCGGTTAACCGGTATACAATCCCTAGTTTGAACGAATGCATTGAAAACAATGTATTTCTACAGTATCCGTCATTTCTAACGGTCCGTTAATTTACCAGTCCGTTGAAAAATCTGAGCGCGTGAAGTCGTAAGTGCGGCTACCAAGAAGGCTGCCATATGGGGCGCATCAAAAAAAAAAAAAACATGAGAAGGAATAAGGGCGTAAAGACAAAAGGAAGCAGCAAGGGGCATAAAACGGAATACAACAAAAAGAAAAAAAAAACAGAGATAGAAATGAATAGAAAAAAACTAGACAAGAAAGTGTAGTAAATGGTATTTAACTTTGCTAGCCTTACATCTAAAGCTTTAGATTACAAAGACCACAAACTTCACCACGCAGGACGCATGTTTTAAGAGCAAAACTATCATCATCCGCTGTAACTAAATTAAAAAAAAACACTCTCTACTTAAAACTCTTTAGTTCAATTACCTTTGACGATGATAGCTTTCCTATTGAAGTGTAGTGAAATTTGTCATGAGCTGTGTTGAAGTGTGTAGGAACTGTTTAGTGTGACCGCTGATGATGGTAACTTTGTCAGTGAAACGTTCGTCCAATGTAGTGAAGTTTGTAGTAAGCAATTTTCAAGTGTGAAGAACAAAACTTTGCACTGCTGCATTCAAGTAGACAGTTATTAACAGTCCTCTCTCCTAACTCCGTCATCCAATCCTGTCCGTTGTCTCACCTCCTGCATGCAAGGAGTTTTATTTATTTAAATCGGTATACTTATGCAATAATTAAATTAGACCAAGTCCGTCTGTACCGTTCTCCATCGACCGCACAAATTCTAAGAATTATTTGTGATCCTAATAACAATACTAAAATAATAGAGACGGAAACAGTTAATTTGTGTAATCTGCATCGAATTACAAAAATAACGATTAAAGACTGCATATTTTACTTTATTGCAGACTTATGGTCATAAAAATTTGGAGGATTTTCGCAAGCACGTAGACAAGAACTTTTTACCTATAGAATGGGGCGGCAACACACACTCTTGGGACGAAGCAGCAACTAAGTGGAAAAATTATTTTCTTTATAACAAGCAATGGCCGGAGAAACGGTCCAAATTGGTATTGAAAGGGAAGATACCACAACATAAGGCCAGCCTTTATTCCTTTGAGGAGTTTGAAATGGGTGGTAGTTTTAGACAATTGTCAATTGATTAGATGATGAATATTCACTTCCTATAGTCGTGTCTTTGTATTTAGAATTATGCAATAGCATTTTAAGTACCTAATATTAAGTGAATTGTGCGTTTGTAAGTACGTGTTTCAATTACAAGTAGTAGAACTGTATCTGATATTCGATTTTTTTTGTTTGTTCAGTTCTAAAATCTCTTCAGCTATGAAGATCCATCAAATAAGGATCAGATATCGACATTTAACGTGAGGTGTTATTGACAATGATAATCGCCATATAAGATGTAACGAATGCGGGAGCAAAGTTTATTAAATATACTATGTATAAATTATAAATCAAACGAAACCTCATTTTATCATTAAGGAACAGAAAACGGAAATTTAGGTTCCAAAAATTAGTCAGTCCGGGCCTGATGCAAGGAAACGTAAAGTAAAATACCTTTTAAAGGTGGGGAATATGTATGAATAAACTGCACTCGTTGCGTTCTATCACTAAAAGTGTTATTCTAACCATATGCCGATATCTCCTAGTTCATTGAACATTTCCTGAATAATCAATAAGGTTAATAAGACAAATAATGCTCGTATAGCAATACCTAAAGCATTTCGTAGTTTCTTTTTTTCTAAAACTTTTTATTTCTCAAGAGCATTCTAAAAAGTAAGTATTGTTTTTAATATCTTAATAAATTAGTACGTTAGAGTATTTCCGGATATGCGAATTCAATACTTGTAATATTTTTCTTTGCTTTTACTGAATCCAGAGCTAATTTTTAATAAACGCTACTACGTATTCCTGTGGATTCATTTAATCGAAAAACGATATACGTGTTTCGCTTTTACCAAAACTCCTCAGTGCCCCTCGGTGGTAACTGTGTGCAAACACCAACGCGTATATATACTTAGATAGTGGAAAATGTAGAACACATATGATACATTTTTCTGCAGTTTACTGCTAATTACCAATTATTAGTGCGCAACAGCGCAAATTTAGTGGCTTAAAAGTCAACCTACATTAATAAGTTTCGATTGAAACAAAATTATAGGTCTAAATTGACTAAAGTAGCAATGACTACCATGAAAATGAATTTTATTCAAATAAGTTACCTTAATGGCAGAAAAAAATATTTTTGTTAACAATTCATTTATCAAGCTCCTCAACTACAATTCTAGATCAAAGTTCAAGGCAAAAAAAAATATTTTTTGGATATATGTTATCAAATACTTACGATTTTCTTAAAGAAACTATTTATTTTATACAAAGTCGGTACAATTACAGATAAAGTAGTAGTTGTAGATTTACGTCAAAATTGTATTACAAAGCTGTAAATCATTACGTCATGATGTTCTAAACATGTAATAGCAAAGCTTTCTGGTCTATAGTATCAAATACGTTAAACATATTCTACAAGTACAGAAATTTTAACTTTCCATACTTGATATAAGTTTTCTACATGGCAAACATAGTTATCAAGTACTTATCTATTACTTGCCAGCTAAATATTTCTTAGGACTGTTGTTGTGATAACAGTTGCCCGATTGCATATGGTGGCCCTTAATTTTTGCGAATTCACTGCCAATGTGGAAAGGCAACGGCCGGGTAACTGACGTGCAGTGGTTTTGGATAAGCATTAGAAATTTTCATATTTTTATTTAAATCAGGAATATTACATGTAATAACGTTGTGAATTTACCACACTAAATCATGTAAATTTTGTTTTACATGTTTTTTCTAGGATATTTAACATCGAAAAATAGATTTCGGTAAAATTCAAAAGGAAAATACAGAAAAAAACATATACAATTTTGTGTTTACTATCAACATTTACTTAAAAGTGTAAAATTTATATTTTTTTGGGTATTTAGTGCACTTTAAAAGTAATTTTACTAGTGAACTATTAATTTTACTCTAAAAATATGAGGGTTCATTCTTGATCCCTGGTTGAGGGATTCAGTGTGACTTATTGGGTTCTATAAAAGAATTAGGTAAGTTAGCCTTATAAATATCTATAAGTATCTAGATTGTTCGAGAAAAATTATGTGCGATTCACGGAAACACATGAATCGCTGAAGAAGTACTTTTTATAGTATATAAAGGTTCTGTATCACAGTAGCAATTAAGTCTAACATTAGAAGTCGTGCAGTGCAAGTCCTACTCTAGTGTTAAGTGCTTCATGTAGTTTGTAATCTGTGTTCCTGTTTGAATAAAACAAATATAATTTTTTAAATTGTACTAAGTGGTATAATTTAACTTGTCATCTAAGTAGCTATCCCTTCAAAGTTGGTAATTGTAGTGAGAATTACTTAACATTGACTATAATGAAGTAGTTGTGTCTATAGCTGTGGTAATCACAACTAAATGTGCTACTTGAGTAAATATCTGCAACATTACTAACAATTACAGTATTAAACTTTGCAAATATCTCTAACATTACCACATAAAGCTAACCTATTTAAATAATTTGGTAATTTATTATTTACTATTTGATAATAATATAAATCAAGATGACTCAGTGCAATGTGCATAGAATAACCTGACTAGAATGGTAACTCTCATACGCCAACTCGGACTGCATTTAGTGAGGCCAGACGACTATTCTACTAAAAATTTATTGGCGGGTAATTTAAATGTTTACTATTATTTGCTCCTTTATATTTATGATTTGAAATAGAACAAAAACGTATGATTTTGTAAAATATCTTTATTAATTGTGCAAAAATACAATAAATTAAATGTACATGGTACTATTTCCTATAACAATAGTATATAAATACATAAACATTTATTTTAAATCAAAAATTAATGAAAAGCAAAAAAAAGGAAACTTATGCATTGAATATAGCATTTTTAGAGACAAATGTGAAAATTGAAGCAATAAAGTACGTAAATAATAACAGTATCTAAATAAAGCATACATACAGAAAATTAAATTCTAGAAATAGGTTGATGAAATATGTGAATTCATAAACATAAGTCGGAATATCATTATGAATAACCACAATCTTTTATTAGAAAAAAATTAATTAATTTTAACCAGGTGAAACGATATATACATAAAATAAATTTATAGACTGGTGACGTAAACTTAAATTGTTGATCTGAAACTCGAGAATACTATCTAATCCTCCTTGTTCTCTATTCTAAATTACCTCAATCGTTCTACAATAAAAGCTATCAATGTATTTATAAATCCATTCAATCTTTGAATCAATAAAATAATAAGGATACTCTTAAGCATTTGAAGAGAAAAATCACAAAGTTCATTGAAAGCTTGCTGTCCTGAATTATTTTTTTTTTGTGTTTTATTGTAACCAATAAGCTATATTTCTCATACATAATTAAATACAATACCAGTCAAACAAGTCTTACACAAATGCCCCTATGTAAAATCATTAACATAATATATTTGCCGCAAAATAAAACCACAGATAAATATTTTAAAAAACCAAATATTATGTAGAGTATAAACATGAAATGTATCAAGTATCATTTCAAGCAAATTTTCAATTTGTTGAATTAAAAAACAAAACATTACTAAAAACCTGATAACTGCAAATAAATCGGACCTTAGTTTTAACTCTATCGTATACTAGACAAGTGATTTTCGAATCAAGATTTATTTTTCACATTCAATTTTATTAAGTGATTTTCCTTGCAGGGAATTTTCTATACAAATTAAAAGATTATTGAGAGTTAAAAGTTAGGTTACCTCATATTTGAAATTATATTACTAATTTAGCATTAAAGAATATATTTCTAGTAATATTTGGTTAAAAGTAGTTAAGAGCTTTTCCATTAACATAATAAATTTAGTTTATAGTTTCCTTCCCCTATAATCGTCTAGAGCAGAGGTCGGCAAACTTTTTTAGGACAGGGCCAAATCGTAACGAAAATTAAGTTCAGCGGGCCAGGTTGTAAACTCTAACGTGTATATTTTTTTATAAGTGCTCCTCTGTGTTTTATTGAACCGAAAACAATGTACCAAAAGTTTCCGTCGTATCTACAGAGTGGTTTAAAAATTAGCTACTTGTCAAAGAATCTTAAAGTTACAAAATTATTTTTTTTTTTTTCAAAACACCCTGTATATATTTTTATATTTTCTGTGCAACATTCCCTATAGCTTTCAGTGTTTATTTTAAATTATTCCTATTATTTATTAACTTTTCCAAATGGTCAAATAATTTTTACCTGGTGGAGTATAATAACATTTACAATAAATCATTATTGCTAGTAATATTATAATAATATTTATAATAAAAAGACAAAAAAGACAAACCTATAGTAATGTTATGAAGAAAGCCAAGAAAAATAAGATTCCACTATTTTAGGACATTTAGAAACACATCTCAGTAGTTCAATACCTGCTACTTCTGAAGATTTGGATACCTTGAAAACATCTAACCAGAAAATTTGAAGTAAAATAGGATCCATTTTTAGGAATTCTAATCCAATCTAGATCACAAGAAATGAATTGCGACATATTTTTTTGTAATACTTCAATGAATGTTAGTATCTTTTTATTTAAAATAATTTGAAGGGACGAAAGTTCAGTTGAGAGGGCATAACAAACAGAAGCAATAATTACTATTAATGTACGGAACGATTGTAGAAATTCTTTCTCATTTAAAAAAATATTAATAATTTCTCTGAGTTCCAAAAATCTCAATAAAACTTTTCTACTATTGCACTATCGAACTGGCGATGGTTAACTCGCCGAGAGCCAATAAAGTTAACCACTGCCACAACTGGTTCAATAATGCAAAATAGATAGAGGTGTTTGATGAATTATGCAATGACTTATTGAAAGCTTTACAAAAACCACTAGACATTTTTTGCCTTCTTCATTAAGAAGCGTATTGTGATATTCTCAATTTATCTGACAGTCGCTTGAGCTGAGAGGTTGACAGAAAAACAAAACCCTCTTCTTTGGGACACTTCTTCAGCTTTATCGCAAATCTATTTTATGAATATTTCAAATATTATTCTAAATAAGTTAAAATATTATTGCGAAGTACGCCAAAAGCGTTCATAGTAAATGAATTAACCGGACTTATTTACCGCGACATCAGTTGACTATCAGCCGGTGAATAGTAGATGTAGATACCTCCCGATAAAATAATTTTCGTAAACCCTTTATTGTGGTTGAGAAAAACTATCGCACCTAGTGAAGTTTAACCGGTATTGGTACTTACAACTTGTGCGGCCGGATTTGGCCCGCGGGCCGTAGTTTGGCGACCCCTGGTCTAGAGGAAACTCACCACCAGTAATCGTCAATTTTAAAATTTCTTGGGTGTAAATGCAGCTTTCAGGGAATATATTCACTTATCAAAACCATAAATCACTTTTTTGTGTGTGTTATTGCTATCACAGGTAAAGATTAAAAATTTGAACAGAAATATAAACGTATAGAGAGAAGAAGGTTTATATATAAAATAAACACATTGGAGTTTCGGTGGCGGCGTTTCCTTTAGAAATACCGAATACGGAAATATTCATGCAAAAAATAAAAACATGACAACAAAAGGCCTCTTCAATAGACGGCTGCATTTAGAAGTATAGTATATTGTATACTTGTTTGATGATTTATGCAGAGATAAGACTTTTTTAAGAAAACATATAGTTATGGGATTTTAAAAGTATATTACTTGTTAGTTCTACTTTGATATTAGTTGCTTACTTCAACAATAGACAATATGTCAATCAGCTTCCTGACTTTTGGGACAATGTGATTTTTTACAGATTTTATTGATTTAAAGCAATAAGTTCGCAAAGAAATACTTTTGTATTAACTCTCGTTTATTGTATTTTCAAGAAATGTATCTTAGTTTATGCCTGTTAATCCAATATCTTTTATTCTATTTTATTGAAATACTTTTGTCTGTAGCACAGCTCCAGGCAGTAGAAATGAGAAAATATTAATTAATGCATAAATCGAAAACAATATTTTAGCACTAACTGAGATTGACGAACAATATGCTTTCTTACGATGTTTGTTATGTATATAAATGCAATAATGTTGTAAATAATTGTTAATCAACCTGTGCTAGATAAAGTCAGTTTGTAAACAGACCAAGTCTCGGCCATGTTTCAAGAAAATAGAACGACATTGGATTACACAGACCATAGGTAAAATATATTTTTTGAATATACAATAAACGCAGCGTTAATAAAATAACTAATTTCTTTGCGAACTTAATTGCTTTAAGAATTTTATAAATAACCTTAAAACTATTTTTGACAATTTTTTAATACATAAAAACTTTATAATAATGCAATATTTAAGAATATGAGCCAACAATAATAGTTAATACATCAATAATTGTGTAGTCAATAACTCTATGAAATCACACTTTCCCGAAACTAAGGAGGCTGATTGATATATTATCTATTGCTAAAGTTATACTTGCGAGCCGAAATCGAACTAAATGAATAATATCAAAGCACCACTAACAAGTGATATTATTTTAAAAATTCCATCAGCATATGTTTTCTTATAAAAGAATTATCTCTACAGAACATCAAACAAGTTAAATACATATATTAATTATATTTCTAACTGAAGCCGTCTATTCAAGACGCCTTTTTGTTGTTATGTTTTTATTTTTTGCATAAGTATTTCCGTATTCGGTATTTCTAAAGGAAACGCCGCAGCCGAAACTCCAATGTGTTTATTCAATGTATAAACGTTTTTCTCTCTATACATTTATATTTCTGTTTAAAGCTGCATTTACACCCAAGAAATTTTAAAATTCTCAATTGCTGGTGTCCCGATTTTTCCTGCGAGAAGTGTACATACGTAAAAGTTACTTCCTTCTCAAAAAAAATCATCGTTACAATTTGTTAATCTGTGTTCCAAGGAAAATTTCAACGATTTAGTGAATAGATAGTAACTAGCCTCTGACTCTTATGTGATAATGTTCCGGCATTCGCTGAACGCGACCGCTAGTTCCAGCGCTGGAGTTAGGGGTCGCCATCTTCTCTAGCGAAAAATACTTTTGCTGGAAAATATGGCGACCGCTAGATCATCTAGCGGTAAGTGGGGATAACCGGCAAACCTTCAGATATGAATTTGCAAAGCGTGTGAACTACATGAAATCGTGAAGTAATTGTGGTAATACTGTTGGACTTAGTGGTAGATTAAAGTATTACTTCTTTATTCTTTACAAAAGTATTAGATAAAACAAGTTACTGCAAACTTGACATATACCGGGTGTCCAGCCTAAGATGCAACGGTCTATAGTCGATTTATTATTGTTTTTTTGGAAAAATGTTTCAAATAAATGTTGCCTCGAATCATATTTTACACATTTTAAAATTAGTTTCAGTAATGGTGGACTTCCGGTTGTACCGGAAGTAGATACTAACTTTATTATTTTAAATGGAACATCCTGTATATTATTGTATTTTTGGATTCCTTGTTAAATTTAAATAACAATACGTTAGGCAAACATTGGGGCTAAGTTGTACCGTTTCCGAATTACATGACGTTTTTCGAAAAAAATGACATTTGGAATGTCTGCGGTGTTTGTAAATATCTCCCGAAATACGAAAGTTAGAAAGATGCGGTTTTCAGTTTTCGCTTAATCATGAAACAGCACACGTCTTTTATTTTAAAATGGTTGCGTTTACATTACAGAATTATTAAATAGGGCTCTGTAATTTTCTAATTCTAAAATCATGGATAACTTGATTTTTTTAAATTGAACGGTATAGCAATTTTTACATAAATGGGTGTAAAATTTAATTTTCTTTCGATTTTATACGAGTGTCATTGTGTCTATTTCCAAAAGTTTTGAAGATATTCGCGATTTTTCAGTTTTTCTTGATAGATACGTATTGCGAAGCGCCGGCCACCTTCCCCTCGCATTTCACCAGGCTTGGGACTGGCTGCAATAATACTGGCATGCTTAGAAAGTGGCCAACAGAATACAATAAGACTACTGGAAACAAACAAAACTTGAAATTGAACTTGTCCTGATCCTAAAGTAGTGACTTTCCGCGATGCGCAAATCAATATTTTCACCCAATTATTGTAATGAAATTAGTAATACAGCGTTTCCTCAAATTTTACTGTCAAAATTGACATATGTTCTACATAGCCGCACGTTTCGTGTTTGAATTTTGCTTATTTAAATATTCCGTATTATTGTTTGTCAATTTTCACATACAATCTCTCTCAAGAGTACCCTTCATTTCGTATTGAGAGCGTTAAAAATTATATAAAAATATATTTTTTTTTATATAGAATAGCCGTGTGTTCTCCATTTTCAAATAGTTCTATTCTTGTAGAACATAGTTTAAAGGATATTATGATATTTTTTCAAAAATTTAATTTTGCGGTAAACATAAAGTAAAAATACATTATTTTATTTAACAGGAGAAAAAGGTGGTCATATTAACTTACAATCTACTGTGGGCACTATTAAATGAAAATGTATAATTTAAACTTTAAAATAAACCATGATTTATATGTATGTTGTTTTACTCTTTTAATTTAGGCATAACCAAACAACACGACTTCTGCGATTATTTCATTGATTTTGCACATTTTGTTCGCGAATATCTTTGTAAATAGATACTGTAGAGCTTTAGGAAAAAATACGGGTCTTCTAATTTTAGGCAAAGAATTTATATGTGTAACAAGATATTTTTGTCTAAGATTAAAAATAAACATTTAGTTTTGTGATATAAATTAAAAGAAACGCTTGACCAAGTAACCTAACCTTTCAACATAGTCCAATTCTGAAAACGCCGCTATCAAACCAAAACAAGTAAGCAAAGGGCAAAAGCTATTCTTATAAACCGTGCAGGGAGTTCCAGCGCACAGTGGTCAATAAGAGGAAAAACTACAATTTTTATTTTCTGCAAACAGCTTCTTATTGCCATTACACCTTCCTTAATAGCTAGTTAGCATATTTATAACAAAAGAAGATCCAAAGTTGCCACAGAAGATGTATAAATGAGATAATACTGTTGGTGGTTGACCGGTCTATTATTTTTGCCATGACATTTGTAATGACTTTATTTCTTTATTTTCCAGCATAAAACTTGACACAAACTTTTATATTTATCTTGATACTTATTGTAGTTACATTAGACGTTATCGTTTCTCCCCTTAATTACAATTAACAATCAAGGATCTAAGAAAACGTAGGAAGAAAGAAATTTTAAAACTTCAATAAACCACAACTTTTGATCTCTGTCAACCTGCTAAGAATGGTCTTGTTATGCTTATTGGACTTCTAATTAAAGTTTATAATCATTTTCAGGTGCGGAAACCTGCGGAACATGTTTTTGTTTACGTTTTTTACTAGGTGAGGCTTTATGAATGATATCAATGAAATGCGATTAATATGTAATTTTTTACTGTTGATGTCTGAATTAGTTGTATGTAACATGGGAAAGTTAAAAATTGATTTGTCTATTGAAGTTGTGAACATTAATATTGTTTTATTTACTATAAAAAATTGCGATTATTTATCTTAGTTAACATGAATATCTACATATTAGAAATATAAACTATCGACATTTAGCATAATGTTTAATGACCCGTAGTTTTTTCCGCATTTCCCCATTTTTGGACCAATGTGCAGCGCTAGCAGTTATCGTTTCCAACGCCGTAACTTCCTGAATGCCGCCAATATTCAATTTATACGAGTTTCAGCTCTCTATGTATGTACTACGTAGTTCGCCGGTCAGTTGATACAGATACATAAGTACACACGTTGAAGTTGGGAATACAAAAAATGTACTACAGTTATTTATATGTATTTACCTATTTACTTTAGAAAGCCTTATTCAAGCTATGTGAATATCTATCTCTCTTCTGTGCTACATGTATTGTTATGGTTTCCTACATTAACTTAAAAAAACGTATTGCGTTTTAATAAAGTACTTTATTTGCTTACTAAAAAATGATTACATATAAAAATTCGTGAAGTAAATAATGGTAATATGTATAATTTACTTATATTTTGAACAATAACAAAGGGATGAAATAAAAATCGGTTTTATAAAGCATTTTCTTAGAAATGCACACCTGAAATCCGTATGCAATTATAAAATGAATTGTAATTGAGACATCTCAACAAACATAACAGAAAACTGTATGATTCCGAACTACTAAGAATAATTTTACTGACCTAGTTCATTCGAGACATTGCAAAGATGAATTGCACTTGAATTACGGCCGTTTGCACCGTCTGTGATTAACATTTTAATTAACTAATCAAAGATTAAATTTAATTACGAATTAAATATGAATTGGATTGCACCGAACAAATTTAATTAATGATTAGTTAATCAAAAAGTTTGCGACAGAAATACAAGTTGGTAGTGCGTTAAGTTCAGTTTTTAGTCTAAAATTGTACTTATATTGGGAACACTGTTCCATCATAATGAAAATTACCGTTATGCGAATGCGCGATTTTAAGCGGCATTTGAAAGTTATTGGAATTTAAGTTGAAGAAAATTGCTACAGAATTAGATATTGCAATAAAAAAGTTGAGTAGCAGTTTTAATATGGAAATTAATATGTGAATGCAGGTTTTTTTTATTACGCAATTCTTTTATTTGTTTGTGCTGCAATTGCTCCAATTTTTGTTACTTTATTTAACCTCTGCTATTACTTGTTAGAATTATTTTTATTATTGCCATCATTTCCTTATATATTTTGTTTCTTTTATTTAATAAAAAATGGTTAATTACATACACAATATTTCTTTAAAAAAAATCAAAGTGATAATGCATTTAGAGTAAATAAAATATATTTCGTTTATACAAAAGCCAAAGAAAACAAATACAAAAAAAATGTTCAAAAGTTAATTTCTATATAGCAATGAATTACAAATTGTTGAAATAATCATTAATTAGTAATGCCTATGTCGCAGCAGGTACATCATCAACAGCATCATAATTAATCTTATGAAGTTAAGTTGTCCATTTAAAATTTCTTGATTTAATTTTTCTTCATTGATTTCCTCTTCACCCACATTTATGGCTATATAGTACAATACTGAGGTACCAACTATTACTGCCATAAAGGTATCCAGCTTTAAGCGGCAACCGTATGGCAGTATTGGAAAACATTCTTCTTAGAAACATGCTTTCAATGACATTCCGTCGTGTAATATGGCTTTCATTATATCGATTTTTCACAACTGCTTCAGAATTTAACAGTGGGGTCAATAAATATGTTTTTGAGACATATCCACTGTCGCTTATGGAAAAGAATGGATCGTTAAAGTGTGTATTCGCTGGCCATCGTACTACGATATCCATTATTTTTAAATTAGCATCATATAAAAATTGTGAATTTATAGAAAGATATCCTTTCCTATTACGAAATACCTCCAGGTCATTCCCACCTGAAACCACGAGTAATCCTGAAATACATTTATTGTTAGTTTTTATTTCGGGAATGAATTTTTGATTTACCTTGGACTTTCTAAAACTTTGCCAAATATACACTTCTTGCATGCCGCTATTCCTTGTCCTAATCTTCAAAGTGAACACTTAATTAGCTAGCTATTTCAATTTACAGTCACAGATATTTGTATTATAACCAATAACCGCATAACCTAACCTATAATCGCCTACAAACACGATGTAAACAAAGAAACTACGCTTGCGCCAACTTATATATGAGTTAATTCGTACCTTGGGTACTGATTAAAGATAATCACGAATTAAAGATTTAATTATTAGTTAAGCAGTCGGTGCAAGGGAATTTAAACTTTAATTATGATTAAGTTTTAATTATAACTTAATCACAGACGGTGCAAACGGCCGTTAGTGCGTTTGCGAACTACACATCTCTAATCTTACAAATCGGCTTTTAAAACCAGTTTCGATTCCCAGCACTAATATATATCTGGTTATTATATTAATAATTTATGGTTTTTGGTCTAGTAAGAAATTTGCATAACAAAGGAGCTTTAATGTTACGAAAGTTTGGCAATCTTACGCAAAATCTATCTATGTAATCTGATCGTAAAAACGAATATTATATCATTAGGGAAACGTGATTTATAAAACAGAAATCTTTTCCGTTAGGTAATAAAAGTTTGTAATGTCCTACTGTTTCTACTGCGTAAGGTAGCTTTTTACTTTTAAGTTTTTTATACTTATTTTTTATTTATTTTTCTACTAAGTAATCAAAATCGTGTGACAAAAATAGTGCTACATAAAAATCACTCGAAATAACTAACTAACCATAAAATAAATTGTTCACGATACTATATTTTTTGTTGTTTCTAAATATCAAAGGACCTTGACCTTTTTCTAAAATGTTAAATCATTTACATATACTAGGAAGGAGGAGGAGCCTTTGTTCGAATCGGATAAGCTCCAGTGGCACTAATAACTTTCTGACAAGCAGTTAAATAAAGCTTGCGCCCCGAAAATTGAAATATAATATCGGTAGGTTAAGAATCCGACAATCTCCACATCTCGACTAACAATTTCGCATATAGTTCCTAGCAGTTAATCCCAGAATAGTGTTTGGGAGTACGGCGATGGATCCTAGAACAATTTTTGAATTACCCGATGAAGCTGCTCAAGAGCGGATAAGAAAGGACTTGGGCGAAGACCCTAAAAAGTTGGAGAGGCA
This sequence comes from Protaetia brevitarsis, assembly GCA_004143645.1. Taxonomy (NCBI): domain Eukaryota; kingdom Metazoa; phylum Arthropoda; class Insecta; order Coleoptera; family Scarabaeidae; genus Protaetia; species Protaetia brevitarsis. Next base: position 451,419 of record RXPK01000082.1, on the reverse strand, counting down.
GATTGAATTGTTTAAAGAGTGGTTGCGCTGTGAACCTTATTTACCAAGTGATGTTGGTGAGACAACTATTTATACTAATTTATTAAGGCATTTCACTAAATTAATTTATTAGATCTTTTGCGATCTTCTAGTAAGAATTTTATTTTAAAATCTACAACATACCCTTGATAAACTGTAATTTATTTAAGAGAAGTGTTTTGGGTTTTTCAGCACTTTAGGCATAGGTGTTGATATAAACTCTCGTATTTTTAAATGGAGCGCTATAATTTTGTCAATCTAATGAATTTATCGCATCATTTGTGACAATTCGTACTATAGTTCCATATCTATAAACTTAATCATATATACTTGTGATATTTTGCAATGTTGTTGAATTTGCTCACATTGGAATAAAATCAAATATCTCTTAGGGTATTAAACATTGACACCCTTTATTAATATCAGTGCGGGTTTAAGTTATGTAGGTACACAGGTAAAAATTTGACGGAGTGAAATAGGGAGTCTCCGTTTTGGAAATATTTTGTTCACCAATAAGGAGTTGCCATAGCTGAAAACAGAAAGTATTTCCTGGGTTTTAAACAAAATCTCAACCAAAACGGAGAGATTGAATTTACTCCGCTTTCTAACACGATTTTCAAGGAAGAAATAATCTCCTCTCTCTCTCCGCATCTACACTACCGTATTTAAGTCCTAAATGTGAACAAATATCCCTAATATTGCATTATATTTTCTCCTTCACGGAGGTGATAATTTGTTTGCTTAACCGATGTTTGTATTTCTAATACCTCAACGCAAAAAGGGAAAGGATACCTCCGATTGGGAACATTTGTTCTCCAAATCGTAACCGCTTCCCTAAACATTTTAATTAATTATTTCCACGTGGACTTACTTGCATTAGCAACGGAGATAATTTTATCTGATACGATAGTAGCATTGCATACATATGGGGGAAACAACATCCATTATTCATTTTAATAACAGCAGTAAGAGTTAAAATTTCTCCATTTCGGAAACTTTTACATTTATTACAAAATAGTCAAACTGCATAAGAGAGACAAAGTGGTCCTTAACGGATTAGGTTGCCTCGGTTAAGGGTGGGCAAAAAGTGGTGGGGACAATGCATTTTTCATTTCCTCAGTTTCTTGAAAAATGAGAATATTTAATTATGTTTTAAGTTATGAAATAAATCTGTATTTCACACTAATCATAATAAAGAAATAGCAAAAGGATCTGTAGTTGAATAACGGCGAAGAAGGAAAAATCGGTTGAAGAGTCATTATGATCCTTACGTTTTGTATATTATGTATGTGTAAGAAAAATTGAAAAATATTCACTCATTTGGGAGAAACCTAGGAAAACGCATTTTGTAAAACAGTGGGCCATCCTATAAAATTTATTATTTCATGCCCATCATAGAAGTGTAGCACTTTATTCAAAGATGGCGCCACAGAATTTTTTAAAAAATAATTTTGTTAATGTAGATTGAATCCATTGCTGATAGCCTACGTTAACTACATTTTCATTAATAACAATAATACCGAAAATTTCTGTAAATAAAATGGAAAAAAACTGAAAGATAAATTGTTACATTCCAGTTATGTATTCCCTGCGTTAATCCAAATTATTTCCTTATAAAAATCACACAATTGAAAGGTAATTCGTTATAAAAGTATTTATTTTTCCTCATAGCTACAATTGTACTGTACAAATAAAAATAACACTGCGTATATACAAATATTTTATAGTAATGAAAGTAATAGTGTATATAGTTATACATGTCAGAAGAATAATAATACAGAAATTGCTAAATTCAAGAATAGGTACTTAATTATGAGCAAGCAAGTAAATCGAGTTATTTAATGATCATCAATAATCGAATGATGCCTTGTCCATCATTCAATTATGTCCACCACTACATTTTTATCAGTTATCTCCTCTGTCTATGTGTTCCATCTCCTCCAACAATTAATTCTCTAATATTTAATTTATACCCTTACGACAAACCATGTCTCTCCAAAGTACTAAATTGAATTTAAAAAAGTCATTGTGCAATTATCATTTGCATAATATTCCTCGCGATATAAATTATTGTATCTTCTCCAAAGGAAAAATATCCTAGATAAAATTGGGAAAAAGTATGAGATGAGCTCAGCCTTTTTGAGGACCGTAGTATTGGCTATATGGATCTTGAATAACTGCAGATTTATCTGGAATATATATTTTTCTTTGCAGACTACATTTTCTTATTTCTTAAGATGCGATTTTTAGGTTATGTCACTGCACAAAACACGTCGATATCACGAAAAGATTGACCTTTTCTAGCAATAATAGCTATAATAATAATTGTCGCAACTAACTTATTTTGTTGAAATAATTAACACCTTTCCATATATTATTTTTGACAAAAATGTATGCATTTGTTCTCGCAATAAGTGCCATTTAGATTAGACTTACACAACAGTGCGATCCTCAGAGTGGCAGGGCTCATTTCAAGTTTTTCCTAGAATTATTTCATTTCGGTAATAAACCCAGAGGTAATATAACCATCATGGACACGTATTCTCATCAACCTGTTGATTCTCCTCAATATATCCTACAACAGTACTTTTTCTATAAAACAGATAAATAATCTAGTAAGCACAGATAAGTCTCGAGCACTCTCAATTCTCCTTACAAAAAAAAAATAATTTTACTCCATTTCATTTCACGCTCGTTTATGTTATGTTTATCTGTTTATGTTCAAAAATGACACGAACTTCATATGCCTTGCATTCATCGGCAATTCCCGGCGCCTCGCCGACACGAGAATTTCCTGCTTTTTAGGCGGCAAATACAAATTTATCAACTTTTTTTAATAAATTGAAATAAGTGTACCGATACAAAAAACAAAATACAAAAAATAAACCATAAAAATAAAGTTTTTTTTTAATTTCTATTGATTCATTCTATAATAATAGTAATATTTCATGTAATAATTCCCTCTAAAACAAAACTTTTTACCTATAGCTTCCCTCTAAAAAAGGGAATTTCTCTCTCATATACACAAAATGACTAAAAATAGCACCCGACCTCGTGATTCACTCGACTTGACCACGTGATACATCCCATGTGTTTACACAAATATACGAATGTACATATTATTTTTCGCCCAAACAATTTTGAAACAGGCCGCGCCATCTACATTTTAAAAGCTTGTTAATCTCGCACCTCTTTGACAGAAACGAAATTTTTTATGTTTGTACGCCCCCTTAAAGATGTGTTTTCTCCTATGGAAAGCAAAATTATCTCTGTATTCTATCCGTTTAGTAGCAAAACATTTAACTCCGAAATGGAGGCTCCTTGAACGGATGGTCGCGAGGGAACACCGGAAAAGAGTTAAAACGGTGTTAGATTCAACTGCATATTTTTATCTGTGTATTCATTGTCATAGCAATAATATATTTGTCTACTGCCTGAAGCTGGTAGGCAAAACTTTTTTAATGGAAATGGGTAAATTAATTAAAGGTCTATAGTATGCCACAAAATAACTCAATTTATAGAAAAAATAGTTAGTTATTATATAAAGAAATTGCTGATACCACGTACAACGAATAAGTACCGGCTTGCGACAAATACTGCAGGATTGTACAGGATTTTCAAACTTTGGCGGCCGAACTTCGATGATCTTCAATCTATTTAAATACGCTTGATACCATGCGTATTTAAATAGATTAAAGAGCCTCGGCGATGGCAATTGATTATGTGTCAAAGATTTTAATGAATAATACTGTTTCTTCGATGTAGAGTTAAATCGTACCCCGTAAGTAGTACTTCATCTGAGAATGTCGAATTTGGGTCATTATCAACCGGAACACCTAAAAAGTTTTATGTCTTGGATTCTTTTTATATTTTAAATTTGAAGTCTTTGCCTAAAATTAGAAGGCTCGTATTTTTTCCTAAAGCTCTACAGTATCTATTTACAAAGATATTTGCGAACAAAATTTGAAAAATTAATAAAATAATCGCAGAAGTCATATTGTTAGGATATGCATAAATTAAAAGATTAAAACAAAATACATATAAATCATGGTGTATTCGAAAGTTCAAATTATACATTTTCCTTCAATAGTGCCTAAATTAGATAGTAATTTATTATGACTCCCTTTTTCTCCTGCTAAATAAAATAATGTCTTTCTACTTTATGTTTACCGGGAAATAAAATTTTTCAAAAAATATAATGTCCTTTAAACTATACAAAAATATGTTCATACAGTATTACCTCAACTTTTGGTAACCTAAAACATTCAAGTCTGAATTATCAACGATTTTGCATTACATTTAATACGATCTTGACATTTTCAGTAAATATAAATAATCGCGGCAAATTTGAATTCCACCTCCTGGCTTATAAATAAGTGGACGGTCTGAGGATCGGATGCTAGGTGTTAGTTCTGCGGTTTTTATATTTATCCAAGTTATTTACAGAATGAATGTATGTTTGGAGAGTTGTTCTTTATGAATCCATCTATTATACTTTATCGCTATTTAATTAACGTAGTAAACAGAGATACACTATAATCGATGATTTTTATTGATGATTTATAAAAATTCCAATTTTATGATTATTATAAAAAGTCTGCCTTTACACTTGGTTGCATAACTCGAAAACTATTACATATAACCATTTAGCGCCCGGTATAAGTTTACACTGATTTTCGCTATACAATGCATCCACATAACAGTGTACAGAGTATCTCCTTAGAATAAGGATATATGCTGAAATTTATATTTTTATGGACCCTGTATAACTTTTTAAATTACCTTTCTATAGACTATTTGATCACAGAAAAGGCCATTATAACCGATTTCTGAAATTCGATAAAATAAGCACAACATACGTCATTTCACGGTTATTGGAACATCCTGTATATAAATATCTATACCGATCGAAAGGGCTTACTAAACGGTACAAGTCCGCCATTGAAACTTTTTTTCTATCTCTTACCATTTAAAAGTTATTAAGAAAAAACCAAATTTGGGCCAAATTACAAGGGTGAATTACACCCCCTAAAGTTGAAGTTCCGCAGCAACGGAAAGCGTCCTTTAGTAACACTCCATGGGGTCTACAAACTGACAAAGTTTCATCAAAATCTGCGATTTACAGTTCGCGAGGTTCCCTTGTGAGTGAATGAAGCGTTGTGCATGAAGCAAATTTCTCATATCGCCTTCATGCGTGAATATTGCAGTGTGAACCGACGAAAGAGTGAAATGGGCCTATTCTCAAGTGACTGTACGCATTGCGCACGCACTACTTAATATCTACTTCGTGAAAGATTGCGAGCGGGCAGTTCCGTTCATGGCATAGTCTTTGTAATCAGTTATATTTTAATATTAAATCAACAATAATGAAGTATACTCATTGACACTTGTATTTTCTCCGACATTTATTTTTGTTTTTAATGCCAATCTTATTCCTTTTTTTAAACATCGGGAGAGAGGATGCAATAAAAATATTTGAATCATAATTTTTTTAACATTGGTAGGGGTGAGAAAAAGAGGATGATGGTTTCTTTTTAATGACAGTCTTTTGCTTTTTTTTAAAAAAACATCGGGAGAGAGGACGCCTTGAAAATGTTTGAAATAATATTTTTTTTAACATTGGAGGGAGTGAGGGGAAGAAGAGTGTATTTTTTGAATAATATATTGCTTTTTTTTGAAACATCGGCAGAAAGGACGCAATAAAAATATTTGAAATCATATTTTTTTAACATTGGTAGGGGTGAGAAGGGGAGAGGGATGTTTTTTAATCATATTTTTGTTTTAAACATCGGGAAAGAGGACGCCTTAAAAATGTTTTAAATCATATTTTCTTAACATGTGAAGGAGTGATAGTTAAAACAAGTCATCCCCCTTCCCCTCTCACATCTTCCAATATTAAAAAAATATAATTTAAAGTATTTTAATGCGTCTTCTCTCCCGATGTTAAATGAAAGAAAAAAATGGTCATTTAAAAAAATCATCTCTCCCCTCTCCTCTAACCCTTTCCAATTTAAAAAAAAAATGATTTAAAACATTTTAATGCATCCTATTTGTCAATGTCAAAAGAATTGAAAAAAAATCTCCGCCCTAACCTCTTTCGATGTTAAAAGAATAGCATGATTTGAAACATTTTCACATCCTCTCTGCCACTGTTTAAAAGAAAAAAAAATTATTCTCTAAAAAACACCCTGTCCCCTGCTCTAATCCCTATTGTTAAAAAAAAATGGTTTAAAACACAACTGGTTCATTAAAAGTTTATGATGTTCTATTATTTACTTATATTTGAGATTTTGGCACCATTATCTGTTCGATTGGAACTATAAATGTAAAATACCTTAACCAAAATATCGCTTCCGGTTGACCGGAAATGGATGTCAACTTTCTTATTTTAAATAGAATGATATAATTTTTTATTCATTTTTGGATTCTACAACTATAAATACGTCAGTTTTCATTAGCTATTCCTATAGCTACATGTTGCCGTTTTTGAGTTATTTCAGTTTTTCTTTTTTTTTTTAGTCATAATCACTGCATCATTGAGGAATTAATATTTCGGTTAATACTGCAAGTAGAGACTCCAAATTTGCTATGTTATGAATGTAGATATAACTCTAACAAACGGTAAGCATACTTTACATTCTAACATACAGGGCTGTTCAAAACTGAGGAACAAAGTGACATATTTTCTAATGCAGAAACTCAATTTTTTTAAATAAAACACCCTGTATTTTAATTCGGAATTAGGAAGTAAATATCATCCCCTATCACTTTATATGAGCATTCCCTATACCTATCTTTAATAGATTTTGAGATATGAACGACTTTTTGTTAAACAGACTAAGTAGCTCTATCTTTAAATGTTTGTAGCTGGCTCTGAAATGGATTCACGTCAAATTCATGTATTATTTTTGAATAATCATACAAGAATGTCTGTTCGAATAGTCATTTCTATTAATATTGCGTTGTACGAAAGTGTAATTACAATAATATACATAAACACTTTTGGTTAGTCAATGAATTTTACATTAATCCCATTCAGAGCCAGCTACAAACATTTAAAGATAGAGCTACTTAGTCTGTTTAACAAAAAGTCGTTCATATCTCAAAATCTATTAAAGATAGGTATAGGGAATGCTGATATAAAGTGATAGGGGATGATATTTACTTCTTAATTCCGAATTAAAATATAGGGTGTTCTATTTAAAAAAAAGAATATTTAGTCTGTTTAACAAAAAGTCGCTCATATCTCAAAATCTATTAAAGATAGGTATAGGGAATGCTCATATAAAGCGATAGGGGATGATATTTACTTTCCTAATTCCGAATTAAAATACAGGGTGTTCTATTTAAAAAAATGAGTTTTCTGCATTTGAAAATATGTTACTTTGTTCCTCAGTTTTGAACACCCTGTATGTTAGAATGTAAAGTGTGCTTACCGTTTCTTAGAGTTATATCTACATTCATAACATAGCAAATTTGGAGTCTCTACTTGCAGTATTAACCGAGATATTAATTTCTCAATGATGCAATGATTATGACTAAAAAAAAAAGAGAAATTAAATAACTCAAAAACGGCAACATGTAGCTATAGGAATAGCTAATGAAAACTGACGTATTTATAGTTGTAGAATCCAAATATGAATAAAAAATTATATCATTCTATTTAAAATAAGAAAGTTGACATCTATTTCCTGTCAACCGGAAGTGATATTTTGGTTAAAGTATTTTACATTTATAGTTCCAATCGAACAGATAATGGTGCCCAATTCTCAAATATAAATAAATAATAGAACATCATAAACTTTTAATGAACCAGTTACGTGGAATACCCTGTATATCAAAATATTCCTGGTTAAAATAAGCATTAGAACAAGAGTTAGTTGTGCTTTATATTGCAGCCGTATGATACGAATGATCTATGGCGAATGACGGGGAACGCATCGTCACCTACAGTATGCATTCACGCCGCGTGAAGGGCAATTTTGAGAATAGGCTTCGCTTCATTCGTTGGCTTCACATTACAATATTTACGCACAGCTACACATGTGAATGAAAGCTACGTTCATCACAACACTAGTATTAATCAGAGTCAGTATGTGATCATTCATTTAATACTATGGCTTGGCGCACACTGGGTGCGTGTTTGTACGACTTACATTTCCGACCAAACATTGGATGCGCTAATCTGCGTTTCTGCTGCCAATTAAATAATCTAGATAATCGTTCGATTAAGGTGTATTCCTATACCTGCTGTCTGTTTTATTTTAGAGTAACGTCTGCGACTCGGCTGTATCTCCTAGAGAGGTCATCTTTGTTAAACGACGACGACTTTCAACACTTCTCTTCGACGAAAATGATAGGCGATTTCTTTTAATCTGAAAAACATTTTCTCTCGCGAATTAATTCAATTAATTTTTCGGTGTCCATGTTTACATGTCTATTTTGCTATTGCTTCGTGCGGAAAGACCAACCCTTTCGGACACACCCGCAAGTCGCAATTGTTCGTACGTCTGTGCACGTATTAATCCAAGTCAGTATGCGATCGTTTAGAATATAGAATAGAATAGAATGTATATTTATTCAATGTAATAAAAAGCATTACACGAAACGTCACGTGATAAGTATAATACAATAAATATATACAATATATAAGCATATAAGTATATGCTCAATCAAAAATCAGTGCATCGGCTGCGGATGCCAGACATTACAGCACTACAAGAAAATTCATTCATTGACAACCTAAAATGTTCTTCAAGGGAGTATATCATATGGTTTTAAAGATATGACTTAACACTACGTTAAAATATATTTTCACTTTCTATGAATCTCATATTCGGAGGCAAAACGTTAAAAAGTCTTAAACACAAAACATTTGGTGAATTTTCACGTATCCTTAATGTATGGGAAGGAATATGAAAATTTGATTTAAATCTGGTGGTGTCATGTGCATAGAAATCACTGCTTCGAAACAACTGATTTTTATTTTTATATGTATAATGTATCAATTCATATATATGTACAGATGGTACTGGCTATATTTTAATTTTTGAAAAGTACGGCCTACATGACTCACTGCTCTTAATACCTGCGATACACAGTATTATTCTTTTTTGCGCTAAGAATACATTGCTGCTAGCTGGAGACGCACCTCAAAGAGTGATGCCATATGATAATCTACTATGTACACTTCTCACAGGAAACTGGGACACCAGCAATCGTGAATTTTAAAATTTCTTGGGTGTAAATGCAGCTTCCAGAGGATATACGCACTTATCAAAGCCATAAATCAGTTTTTTGTGTGTATTATTGCGTAAAGACTAAAAATTTAAACAGAAATATAAATATATATACAGGATGTATCAGATATAGAGATAAATATAATAATATGTAGCAGCTGTAATCATATACGATTAAAAAGTCTTAATGCACAGGGAGTCTATATGTATATAAGTATTAACGTGAAAAAAAATATTTTGTAAATGCCGTGGGCTAGAGCCGCACCTGTCCCCAACCTAAATCCTCTCCCGAGTATACCTCCACATACCACTATCATTCAGCCATTACCGCTGTTAGTTTTGTGTGGATCGCCGCTTGGAGTGCAAGCTACTTCGAACATTTATTTAAATACTTCCGCGTCCGAAAAAACGATCCTTTTCAAGGACCATCAGATTTCATATAAAGAAAATCGAAGCTTGATGCATCGGCAAAAGCGCGGGAATGTATAGATAGATTTTCGTCCGATATCATAGTAATAAGGCGTGTTTGCAAATTTTCTGTATCTACATTTATTTCTGTGTAATTCGATTCAATTCATTTTGCGTTATTTGATTAAATAAATGCAAAAGACATAACTTAGATTCATGTGGTACCGTTTATAACAACTAACTCTCGATTCGACAAAGCAAAAGGAAAATATTTACGTTTTTTTGTAACTACTGAAGTCGCATATCCGGTGAAACTCGAACGTCTTATCAGAATATTAAAAATAATACTTTGTAGACTTACGCAGAATGCTCTTAACAAACAAGGAATATTTATTTTATAAAAAGAAGAAATTCAAAATGCCTCAGTTTTGCTATTTTTACAACGGCAAACTGGCCGATTGGCCTTTATTTATTCAGAATAACGTTAAATGAACTTACGGCATACCATTAAGAATAATACCAAATGAGTGCAATGTATTTATACATAATACCACGTTTAGCGGGTGCTTAACATGAGGTTTCCTTGCATCAGGCCCGCACTAAAGAATTTTTGGCTCTAAATTTTCCTTTTTTTAAATTTTTTAATGATGAAATCCGGTTTCGGCGGGTTTGTGCTTTATATATCGTGTAGTTAACACCCAACCAAAGTTTACTTTTTAATTTGATGCACCCTGTATATAGAGACAAAGGTTTATAGATTAAATAAACACATTGGAATTTCGGTGGCGATGTTTCCTTAGAAATAGCGAATACGGACATATTAATGCAAAAAAAATCATACAACTAAAGTCTCTTGAGTAGACGGCACCATTTAGAAATACACATATATGTATTTAACTTGTTTGATGTAATGTAGAGATAATTCTTTTTTTTAAGAAAACATATGACGATATGATTTTAAAATTATATTACCTATTAGTACTACTACCCACTGGTCAAAATTTAAATTTCCCAGAATTATTCTTAGTAACTTCAACATTGAAACATGAAATTACCAATGGTTTTTTATTAGATTACTAGTTATTTTGATGTCTTTCTGTTGATGTTACTGAAAATAGTTGTGGGAAATTTAAATTTTGCCCAATGGGTATGATATTAGTTACTTAGTTTGATTTATGCCCGCAAGTAATACAAGCAATAGACAACATGTCAATCAGCCTCCTGAGTTTTTGAACAATGTAATTTTCAAATTGATTAATTACACTATTATTGATTTATTCATTGTTATTGTTGTTTAGTATTCTTAAATATTGTATTACTACAAAATATTTTACTATGTATTAAAAAATTACCAAAAACAGTTTAAGATTATTTCCAAAATTTTTAAAGCAATTAATTTCACAAAGAAGTTATTTGTTTTATTAACCCTCCGTTTATTGTATTTTCAAGAAATATATCTTAACTATCGCTTGTGTAATCCAATGTCGTTCTATTTTATTGAAATATAGCTAACACTTTTGGTCTGTAACACAGCTTCAGGCAGTAGCAACGAAAAAGTATTAAACGTATCAAATTCAAAAATAAATATTTTAGCACTAACTGACACTGACGAACAATATGCTTTCTTACAATGTTTGTTATGTATTATTAATTCAATAATATTGTAACTAATTGTTAATAAACCTGTGCTACATAAAGACCGTAAAGAGACCAAGTGTTGACCATATTTCAAGAAAATAGATCAACGACGTCAGATTACACAGGCGATAGCTAATATATATTTTCCGAAAATGCAATAAACGGAGGGTTAATAAAATAAATAATTTCTTTGCGAACTTAATTGATATAAGAATTTTATAATTAATCTTAAACCTGGTTTTGGTAATTTCTCATAGATAGAAGAAAACTATATAGTAATACAATATTTAAGAACACTAAACAACAATAGTAATGAATACATCAATAACAGTGTAGCCAATAAATCTGTGAAAATCACATTATCCCAAAACTGAGGAGGCTGATTGACATATTGTCTATTGCTAAACTAATACTCGCGAGAATAAATCCAACTAAGTAACTAATATCAAAGCAGCACTAACAAGTGACACAATATTAAATAATAAAATGCCATCGCCATATGTTTTCTTAAAAAAGAATTATCTCTACATAACATCAAACAAGCTAAATACATATATATTTCTAAATGAAGCCGTCTATCCAAGAGTTCTTTTTGTTGTTATGTATTTCTTTTTCATTGGTATTTCTAAAGGAAACGCCGCCACCGAAACTCTGATTTGTTTATTCTATACATCAACCTTTTTCTCTCTATTATTTACTTTTCTGTTTAAATTTCTAGTCGTTACCTTTGATCGCAGTAATATACATAATTAAATGATTTGTGGCTATGATAAGTGAATACGTCCTCCGAAAGTTGCATTTACAATCAAGAAATTTTAAAATTTTGGATTGCTGCTATCCAGATTTTTCCTGTGAGAAGTGTACGTTGGCGTAATAAAATGATAATAAGCCGTTAAAATCAATCACTTGCTTTAAATTTCTTATTTGATAACATAATGAGTTCATTTTCTTTTTTAGTTGATTACAATGTGAATGTTGATGTTGAATCAAAATTTATCCCTAAAAACTTTATTTCTTCAACACTCTCAATTTCTTTATTGTGAGCGAATACATGTATGTCTAGGTCTTTTTTTGTGTACATTATGAAAGATTATAAATTTGTTTTTTTTTCAGCATTTAAACATAATTTATTATTGGAAAACCATGTTGTCACATTTTCCAACAATATGTTCGCTTTATTTTCACTCTCAGTAATATTATCATCAGATACCACTCCACTGGTATGATCACCATACATTACTACGCGGAAATTAGAAACAAAGTTGATTACATCATTAACAAAAATAATAAACAGCACACCGATCATTAATTTGATACAACCGAAGTGCAAAAAGCGTTTGTTAAGCACATCACTAGTCAATATCTTCGCTTTAAATAAATGCTTTTCGGCGGTGTTATACATCGTTGAAAAGCTCTCTTCAAATACTATTTAACTAACACAAAATTGAAAACGGTCGCCATACGAAAAACAAAAGTATAGTCTGTTTCAAGATACAGTGCGGTGTTATTGCATATCCCCTACCGTGTTTAAACGCCCGCACTATAGCTTGAAACAGACAGTACTTTAATAATTTGAAAACAAATCACGGTTTCCTTTGCAGCAAAAAAAAAATGTCTTATTAAACTGCTTAAACTTTAGAAGCGGCCCCTTTAAGGGTTTTTGAATTATTGGACATTCAAAATCGACAAATTTTCGTTCCTTGAAAATATTTAAAATTTTAAAGAAGTTAGGGTAAATTCGAAATAATATTTCTTGCAAGAAGAGGAAATATCGATCGTACTACGTTAGGTTCCAAGAACTTCTTGACGAGTTAAGCGATCGTATATAAATAAAAGGAACTTTTATATCAATTCTTTTGCTAACTTTAATTACCTTCTTCCTAGAGAAAAAAGGTTCTTAAATTAACTTTAACCTTTTTTTTTTCTGAAGAAGCTAATAAAAGCTAGCGAAGGCTTAAAATTGAGGTAAGAAGTTCCTTTTCTTTATATACGATAGCTTAACCTTTCAAGAAGTTCTTCGAATATTTCATTTATTAAATGCTGTGAAACATTTCTCATGTACCCTCTTGATCTGTACTCGTATCTTTTAATAACCGAGGTACCAATAGTGTAGTACTTATAATGTGGACACATACTGCTGTGTACTGATGGTACCAGCATAAGTGTAAAATGAAAAGTAAAAAAAAAAATGAAAATTTAAATTTACTAGCTCAGCGGATAAAAATAAAGGGCGTAAAAGAGGACTTAACCTCAAGGTTATTTTCACAATTGAACTAATCATGAAAAATAAAATGTGGGCGTTTGTAATCAAAAATAAAAGAACTGAAATTTTGAATGACGTTAACAATCATAAAATTTATTGTTATAAAAAAAAGAAAAAAAACATTTAATTACAATGATGCAGAAATAAAACCATGAATATTAAAATTGTGGAAACTCTATCATTGCATTGATAAAAATGAATTGGAATGAATAAAAATACAAATTTGAATTTCCGAAACCCGGGGTGCCAGACCACAGCAATACGTAGGGTATATACCCAAGAAATACTTCATTTTATTCATAAATTTAATAAAGTCGCAAATATTTCTAAAAACGTTAAGTTTGGAAATAGTAACCTATAATAATCAGCCCGTCACAAACACCTTCAATTCACTAGATCAATCATAATTGTACCATTCGATATAATATCGAAAGTTGATTTCAATACTTTCTTTGCCAGATCACTTCTGATAAAGTTGAAGATATAAATAAATACTTGCGAAAATAGATCGCCTTGTAAATGTCAAAATCAAGTTCTTACTGGAAATTCTAAAAAAAACTATTGAGTCGGTTCAACAATCTGTACATTCAAATAATAATAATAATAATACTAATCACGATACACTTATCAGTGACATTGCGACAATTGACGTCATACATAGATCTATTCAAAAAGTTAAGCAAAATCCTTGAAACTCCTAAACATAAAGTGACGCCTCATATTGAGAACTACGGGTAAATACTTAATCCTAAAGACAAACAAAGAGAACATTCAACTATATAAAATATGTGTATTAAAAGTTGTTGCTAAAAGCAGCATTATGTAGACATAACTTTGGTTTAAATAATCTTTGTTTTAAATTATTCGTATAAATAAACATAAAAAATATAAAAGGGATTGTCATTTTTGCGTCGATATGTATTTTTTAAGAATTGGTCTATCGTCATATTTTATCAATATTTCAGCATCACATGTTTTTGTAGGACAAAGGTTGTAATTTTTTAAGAGAATAATCTGTGTCTAATTGTTAAATTAATGATTGTATATCGTAATTAGAATTCTGAAAAAATTTGGAAACTAATTAAGCATTTCAAGATACTGTGTCTATATTCGATTGTATTGGCAACTAAAAAAATCATTTTTATATATGATAAATGAGTTAACTGCTTACGTAAAGTCGTGTTTCTAACAATGATGGCTAACACTAAATAAGCATATTATACATACAACATAGTAATAATAATTAATAATTATTATATAGTAAGCAAAACAAGAGTACTCATTGAAAACTCGTTCTCTCTTCTAATTTGCCGTTGGAGAATATTAAAACAGGTTAATGTATATTCCATACAAAAAAAAAACCGTATCTATAAAGTTTTGTATACTTCAGAACAATTATTACGATGATGACATAATAGTCCTACTATCCGCATTAAATATCAATGGCGCCAAATTTGACCAGCGCTCAGGAATATCAAAACGGAATCATCTTATTAATTACTTAAATAACTATGTTATCTACACGTAAATTTCCAAAAAATCAATAAAAATACAATACAGTACATATATGTATGTTTTTATGCAGCCCTAGAATAGAAATTTTTATGGTGCCTAACTCAATGTGTTAAGTAAGGCTTTCGAAACCCGTCTTTTTCAAGAGTCGGGTACTCGTTTAGTGCACTACCCGGCTTCGGGTTACCCAGGTATCGAGCTTTACCCGAAACCGGATATTACCCGAAATCGAGCTTTACCCGAGCCGGGCATTACGCAAAATTGGGTATTACCAGGGTATAATAATAATAATAATAGAATTTATTGACAACTAACTACATTTCAAGTATATTGTCAAAAAGACCATATCACTCGTGAGTGCTCTTCCTATAGCCTTGCTGTTTGGGTTGATCTTCGCCCTTCCGCAGGTTAATCAATTCTTGATGTTCAATGATGTTGTCGCTCATTCTCGACCATTATTTTCACACGAAATTTTGATTTTTAACTAAATTACTTGGGCACTGATAATTTTGATGTTGCTTCTGTCAGCATATGACATAAAAATCCCGAACTTTACCCTCGAAATCGGGTACCCGGTTTCGAGCAACAGCCCTAGTACAAGCCTTGCCTGGCCTTTGTGAGCCTCGCTGTTGTTGTCCTATTCACTACCACTTAAGGGTGGGCAAAAAGTGGTGGGGACAATGCATTTTTAATTTCCGCAGTTTCTGCAAAAATGAGACTATTTAATTATGTTTTAAGTTATGAAATAAATCTGTATTTCACACTAATCATAATAAAGAAATAGCAAAAGGATCTGTAATTGAATAGCGGCGAAGAAGAAAAAATCGGTTGAAGAGTGTCATTATGATCCTTACATTTTGTATATTATGTATGTGTAAAAAAATTGAAAAATATTCACTCATTTGGGAGAAACTTAGGAAAACACATTTTGTAAAACAGTGGGCCATCCTATAAAATTTATGATTTTATGCCCATCATAGAAGTGTAGCAAGATGGCGCCACAGAATTAAAAAAAAAATGTTGATGTAGATTGAATCCATTGCTGATAGCCTACGTTAACTGCCTTTTCATTAATAACAATAATACCCAAAATTTCTGTAAATAAAATGGAAAAAAAAACTAAAAGATAAATTGTTACATTCTATATAGTTATGTATTCCCTGCGTTAGTCCAAATTATTTCCGTATAAAAATCACTCACGATTGAAAGGTAATTCGTTATAAAAGTATTTATTTTTCCTCATAGCTACAATTGTACTGTACAAATAAAAATAAAACTGCGTATGTACAAATATTTTATAGTAAAGAAAGTAATAATAGTGTAGTTATACATGTCAGAATAATAGTAAAACAGAAATTGCTAAATTCAAGAATAGGTACTTAATTACGGGCAAGCAATAATCGAATGATGCCTTGTCCATCATTCAATTATGTCTACCACTACCTTTTTTTCAGTTATCTCCTCTGTCTATGTGTTCCATCTCCTCCAGCAATTATTTCTCTAATATTTTATTGACACTCTTACGACAAACCATGTCTCTCCAAAAATTGACTAAATTGAATTTAAAAACGTCATTGCGCAATTGTCATTTGCACAATATTCCTCGCGATATAAATTATTGTATCTTCTCCAGAGGAAAATATCCTAGATAAAATTGGGAAAAAATATGATATGAGCTGAGCCTTTTTGAGGATCGTAGTATTGGCTATATGGATCTTGAATGACTGCAGATTTACATGGAATATATATTTTTCTTTGCAGACTACATTTTCTTATTTCTTAAAAGATGCGATTTTTAGGTTATGTTACTGCACAAAACACGTCGATATCACGAAAAGATTCACCTTTTCTAACAATAATAGCTATAATAATAATTGTCGCAACTAACTTATTTTGTTGAAATAATTAACACCTTTCCATGTATTATTTTTGACAAAATGTATGCATTTGTACTCGCAATAAGTGCCTTTTAGGTTAAACTTACATAACAGGGCGATCCTCAGAGCGGCTGGGCTCATTTAAAGTTTTTCCTAGAATTACTTCATTTCGGTAACAGAGATAATATAACCAACATGGACATTTGCCACATATTCTCATCAACCTGTTGATTATCATCAATATATCCTACAACAGTGCCGCTTTTTCTATAAAACAAATAAATAATCTAGTAAATAGGCAAGCACAGATAAGTCTCGAGCACTCTCAATTCTCCCTACAAAAAAAAAAAATTACTCTGATTCCATTTCACGCTCGTTTATGTTATGTTTATCTGTTTTATGTTCAAAAATGACACGATCTTCATATGCCTTGCATTCATCGGCAATTCCCGGCGCCGCGCCAACACGAAAATATCCTGCGTTTTATTAGGCGCTTTACTTTTTTAAATAAATTGAAATAAGTGTACCAATACAAAAAACAAAATACAAAAAAGAAACAATAAAAATAAAGTTTTTTTTTTTAATTTCTATTGATTCAATAATAATAATAATAATAATAATATTTCATGTAATAATTCCCTCTAAAACAAAACTTTTTTCCTCTAGCTTCCCTCTAAAATGGGAATTTCTCTCATATACACAAAATGACTATAAATAGCACCCGACCTCATGATCACTCGACTTAACCACGTGATACATCCCATGTGTTTACACAAGTATATGAAGGTATATATTATTTTTCGCCCAAACAATTTTGAAACAGGCCGCGCCATCTACATTTTAAAAGCTTGTTAATCTCGCACCTCTTTGACAGAAACGATTTTTTTTATGTTTGTACGCCCCCTTAAATAAATACTTATTCTTGTAATTTACGTAATAGCAAAAATAGAGTTTAAATAAAAGCTGAATTAACTTTAAAATACCTACAACTTATAAACTGAAACTATTACACTACGGAATAATAAAATAAATAATGAAAGAGAAGAGAAACTCTTTAAAATAAAATAAAACATATACAGGGTCCCACCGAACCGGGTCATCAGAATTTTTCGAATTTCTAGTAGGAATTTAATTTTGAAATTTGCAGAGTAGTTATAGTCGACTATGATCTATTTAAAGAAAATATTTTCAGCCTTATAGCACTTTTGGTACGCAGGGTGACGATATTAACTTTCTTATCTTAAATGGAATGGGGTAATTTTTATAAGTCCAGTCTATTTCCTGCATCATTTGTGATAAGTTTGTATTAATGTTTCCTATTCTTAAAGCTAATCGTTTTTGGGATATTTGTAATTTTGCCAAAATTTTGACGTTTCCACTCTTTATAATAAAATTAAATACCTCACAGGCTATTGGACATTAAGATATTTTACTGATGTGGATGCAAGTACACAGTGATAGGCATTGACTTGTGACAGCAATATCCTATACAGGATGTTCAGAAACTCATGTCCAATATGGACACCTTTAAAGTAAAAACCTTTTTTTTTCAAATGGAACGTGGTATTTTCCAGTGCAGCATTGAATACAGCGCAAGATTCTACATCGATTAGTATGATAGAACTATTAGATTTAGTGTACCTATATTTAATAGTTTTTGAAATATTCACACTTATTTCATAAAACCGGCAGAAATATTGCAAACTTCCTACTGTAAAGTAAGTCATTTATCACACTCTGTATTTGGTGGTGCCTTTGGTGGTCTTCAAGAAAAAAGTGAAGCAAATGCTCATAGAGAAGGAGTATTATGAAATTAATGACTTCTTATGTGACTTATAATAATTTTGTTTTTAATATGTTTTTGTGTTTGTTTTGTTTTGTCACATTACTGTCGTTTGTTCTTTTACTTCTCATTAACCTTTATAATATATAACTCTATGTTTTTACTTCTATGATTTTTATCTTTATCATATTTATTATACTTTTTTTTTGACAATTGTAACATATGTTCCATACATTAACTACATTGATTTTTCTGTAATGGTTTTATTGCATTATATATTATTATTATTCACGTTTCACAAGTTTAATTATTCATCTTGGTCTTCAACTTAGAGCATCGGTATGAAAACAAGATGCCTCAAGTATAGTTCTGCTCACCGCAGGCTCGCCGGAGCATGCTGCTAAGTCAAGCAGTACCGATCTCTGATCTCTAATATATGTCTTTTCCAAGGTTAAAATGTTTTATGACTTATTGCAACCGTCTTGGTATTTCACTACGATCACTCTATCAATGGCCACATGGTCTTGATTTCCTCTGCCAATGGTAACTATTTATTTATTTTTTCTCGTATATGTTTTATCGGTTTGAATACTAGGGGACTGCAATATCAATATATATGTCACTTTTTCTTTCTTAAGGTTTAACATTAATATCCGGGATGTTATCGGGATCGGCGGTCAGTGAGTGATGATTTTTCTGTTCCAACATAACCGAGCGTTCACATTCTCGCATACTTGGGGCGGATCATACGTATAATAGGGTGTTTTGTCTTCTAAATCAAGATATTTTATATTAATTTTTATGAATGATTGCCGCAACCCTATGTGCCTGTCGAGGTTTGTTTAGGTGCCATCACAGAGCATCCTGCCAGGAGGTGTTCGAGTGCTTCTTCTTTATCATCACACATACGCATTTGATGTTCTTCATGTTAATTGCCAGGATTCTTTTTTTGTAGGCCTTCGTCGCTATTTACTGATCTTGGATAGCAGCTATATATCCCTCAGTTTCAAGGAATAAGTTGCCTGTCTGTAGCCATGCTTGTGAAGCCATTGTCTCAGTGTCTGGCCTTTCAATTGCTGTAACATATTTGCCATGTAAAGACTTATTTTTCCATTTTTTTCGTAGCTCTTTGGGATTGTGGATTTTCGTAGAGGGGTCGTATATATCTGCCAATCGCAACGGTGTAATTTCCTTATCGCTTTGTACAATAGCTTGGTGTATTTTACTGGTGTTTGCTTTTTTTATAAAATAATCTCTTAAATTTTTTATTTGTACAAAGTGTTGAGAATAAGCACTAGGAATACCTCTCCCACCATGACGTCGCGCTAGATGAAATCTTCCAATGGCGCTATGCGGGTGATGCGCTCTGTTACGACTGGTATTTACTCTAGTTTTTATATATATATATTGTTAAGATCGGTTTCTGTCCAGTTCAAAATCCCAAAGCTGTACGTCAATACTGATGTTGCAAATGTGTTAACGGCCTTGGTCATATTTCTAGCTGAATAATTTTGTAGTAAAAGGCATCTAGAGCGTTGACGTATTATCGTTTTTCCCTTTGGCACTGTTTATTTATTGCCTCTGGCTTGTAGATATCCTAAGTATCTGTATGATTCTTTTATTATTATTTTTCTTTTTTTTTTTTTTTAACGAGAGAGGGGAAAATCTTCTACAAGACTTCCGGCGGCCCGTGTCGCCGGGGTATGTCGGATTCTTACCGACTAAAAAACCCCTCTCTTGGAGATGGTTCCAGCCTCCTCGGGACCGCGTGCGCATTACTTCGAGGGGGCTTCTCCTATAGCTGGTCGGGCTATCTCACTCCATATTCTATCTGCATCTACTCTTTTCGCACAGTATTTCCCGCGCCATAGTGTCCGCAACCTTCCAGTTTCCCTCGGTCTCGAGCATCTTGTCAATGATGTTATCTTGCTGTAGCTCTCCCATCTCCTGTCAGCTCTTTGGTCGTTGCCGATCCATCTTGGGCATCGGAAGAAGGTAATTTCTCTGTGTCCGTTCTTCCACAGTATCTACCGCATCCGTGTCTAATCAGCTTAAAGCGATATAGGTACGCCTGGAACGCAGCATGCCTGTCACCATCTGTGTAATATAAAAGTTCACCTCGCCGTGCTTTCTCTCTATCCAGCGTGTCACATTTTTAATGAGCCTCATCTCCGCATAGTGCGCGGCCTTAGTGCCAGCACCCCTTCTTCCACAGCGGACCTGTAAATTTACCAAGCAGGTCATGTAGACGTGTTTTTGATATCACTAGCAGTGCTTCCTAGACACGGTCCTGTAGGCACCTGCGATAAAGGATGGCCGGTTCTACAGTTGCACCTTTCTCCTCTATCTTCCTGTCACTTCCTATCTCCCATAAGCTTTGGCCCCATATGGAAGCCCCGTACAAGATGATTAGACTCGCACTGAACTTAAGACTCATCGACTTCGGTTCCTTTGGTCCCGCCTATGTTCGGCATGAGGCGGCTCAGAGTTGTTAAAGCTCCCAACTGGCTTTTTCCGCCGTGCTTTTTGATGGTGCGAACGCCATCCGTTCAGGTTCTTATCTAGATGAAATGCCAAGGTATCTAATTGTTTCCCTGGTCTTCAATAACTAATCTTCGACATTAACGCGCTACTTTCTTCGGGCCTCAACCAGGAGGATCGGCTTCCGTCTTTGTGGTGCCAGTTTGGAGTTCTTTCCTTGACATCCACTCATTAACATCATGAGTATCCATTCGGCTTTCGCTTCGAGGGTTTCTTTTATGCTTTGGGCTGTTAAAGACTATGGCCAGGTCGTCCGCGTATCCGACCAGTGGGACATCTGTCGGTAGTTCCATCTAAAAGACTCATCATAGTAGATGTTCCAAAGTAGCGGCTTCCCATGGCCGAGCCCTGCGGAACCCCGCACCAGAGACCTCTAGCCTTCACACTCTCCCCAATTAATCAGGGAATCGCTCCTCCAAGTAACTGGCCACATGTTGAGAGGTAAGGGAATCCCCTATAGTTCTTAATATCGGTAGATTGCCGCGCCAAGATGCCGAAATTGAAGGCGTTTTCTACATCTACGGTTCACCAGTAGGCATAACTTCCTAGGCACAATACGCTCCGCTATACGCTTCTTCTGCGACCTTTATTACATTGAGGAGGCATATTGGCCGATATCTCGCTTCCTGCCCCGGCTGTGACTGCTTCTCTATTAGTATCAGTCGAGCCACCTTTCCAGACGATTTGGAAGTCCCTGTTGTTACAGATCTCATTCATAATTGCAGCCATTCTGTAGGGATTGGGTTACCACACCGCCTTACTACTTCTACGGCAATAGCACCGGCCAGGAGCTTTCCTTCCCTTTAGTTTTGTTTTCGCATCGGGAAAGTTCTTTCCAACGTGATAAGGGTACTTCATCTGGTTCAACCGCCAGTCGTCGCCATCTCTCCACAGTACGTTTCGGAAACAGAGTCTTCGCGATGTCGGCTATCTCTTCATCCGTCTTATTGACTCGGGGCAATGTCTTGAATTTCTTTGTAATGATCTGATAGCCCTTTCCCCAACCATCACCTTCGATTTCTTCGATGACCTTTTTCCACGCATCACGTTTCGCTTCTCTGATTATATTCTTGAGTATGGATCTGCTTTGGGAATAGTTGTCGTGGCTTCCCTTTTTCGAGCTTTCATCTCCCTTCTTATTTACTCTCACTAAAATTCTTTTATCCCGAAGGCATCTTTTCCTAGCATCTGCCACCCGGTCTGACCACCAGTACACCGGTTTTCTAGCCTGGTACTCCGGAGGCTCCGTTTGAGACCAGCTAACGTGTGGCCATCCACCCCTCGGCACGGGTCGCTTGACACCTTGGGTTCCGGTCGTTTCCCTGACAGGGCCCTTAACAGGTGCTATCCACCCGGGCCAGGTGAACCTGGTTTTTAACGAGGTTGTTACTCCCCCCTCCCCGTTCTCAACCTGGCTTGGGACAGGCTACGGCGGGGTTATTATTATTATTATTATTATTATTATTATTGATGCATCATCTCTTCTTGCATTCATCTGTAATAGTAGTAGTAGTAGTTTCCTTATTATTAATAAAATTCATTTAAATACATAGATAGACAATAATTATTAGATATTAGCTAGCTATGAGTGTTATTACTCATTAACAAGTGAACGCATTGTTTACATCGTTTGGCATTTAACTTTCTTCTAAATTATTTGAAAGTAAAGCAGTATTTGTACTGCTTTACTTTCTTTACTTGGTTTGCTTTATTTGTGAAGCAAACCAAGAAAACACTTCTCCCAAAACTTCTATATATTATACTTTACATGAGTACGGATAAATTTGTTGTGATAAGTGACGCGCACGTCCGAAGACAGTAAATACTAGTGCTGGGAATCGAAACTGAGTTTATGTGAAACCGGTTTTGGATGCTTAAACGCCTTCAAAACAAAAATCGTAACTGGTTTTTGTTGTCGCAGAACTTATATAATTATTGAAGAAATAAAGAACAGTTGTTTTACTAATAATAGAAAAAGTCTTTAATGTGTACTTTGGTTAGCGATAGCACATACAACGGTAAAAAATACATAACATACTGAATATAGGTACATACATATATAGGTACCATAGAAAAAGCCGCCAAAATACAAATTGTAGGATCTCTACAACACCCTCCCTCAATTTGAAGTTTTAAACAGTTCATTCATTACACATTCCCATGTCATTTCTTAACTTTTCAAATTGTGGTGCTGGCAAGGGCCGTCTGTTCTTTTGTACACTTATATCGCACTTTAATTTCTTCTGCAAGAACTAGACATCTGACGAAGTTATATTTCACGTCTATATACTTCAATCGTTGGTGTTCAAACTTCTGTGATACATGACTGCAGGACTGATTGTCCTCATAGATAGTCACAGCTCCTGTTTCAATGTTAAATTCCTTCAATAAGCTTCTCAGCCATATGAATTCAGTGACAGCCATAGCTAGAGCGACATACTCGGCTTCTGTGGATGATAGAGCAATCGAAGGTTGCTTCTTTGTCTGCCAACATATTGTTGATAAATAAGTACCCAGTGGTAGATTTTCTACGTGTGTCACTTGCCCAATCAGAATCTGCATATCCGATGAAAATGTCATCTTTGGTCTTGCCATAAAACAAACCAAGATTTCAGGTTCCACAATAAATAACGTAGGATCCTCTTCAATCCCTTTCAGTGCGATTCACTAGGCATATTTTTAAAGCGGCTATAATAATTAAACTGCAGCAAAATATCTGGTCTACTGTTCAGCATTAGATAACTTAACAACTACTAGTTCCCTATAAGGCTTTTCTTGTGAACTATGGTCTTCATCTTCTTTGCTCTGAGTAAGATTCTTTTCAAAGGTGTTCGTATAGGGTACAATTTTCATACCAAAGACGTTCAATTAATTTTTAACGTAACTTCGAGGATAAAAATATCCCATCAAGTCTTATATCGATTTTTACGCCAAACAAGCTTTTTAGTTTCCCCATAGCTGTCATGTTAAATTCTAAACTTAGTTTATTTTTAATCGAATTCAATTCTTTTGCATCATTTCCAGTTTTATGTCATCAACATACAGTAACAAATAAAGTTCAAATTCTTGGGTATATTTCAAGTGTAGACAGATATCATACTCTGATCTTGTAAAACCCAATTTTGTAACAAATGTGTGACATCGATTGTTCCATGCTCTAGGCGCTTGTTTTAAACCATACAATGCCCTATTTAGGCGACAAAGCTTTTCATGTTAGGTTTCGAAACCTTCAGGCTGTACCATATATATCTCTTCACTGATAGTTCCATGTAAAAATGTATTCTTCACATCAAGTTGTATTGCCAATAATTCCATTTTATTGATTATTGATAGTAATACTCTTACAGTCGTTAACCTGGCTACCGGTGCATATGTTTCTGTGTAGTCAAATCCCTTTCGCTGGGAACAACCCTTGATCACTAATCTGGCTTTGTATCTATCAATGTTTCCTTCTTCATCTCATTTTATTTTAAAGACCCATTTATTTAATATAGTTTTCTTTCCTAATGGGAGTTGTGTAAGCGTCCAGGTATTGTTTCTTTCAAGGGAACTTATTTCTTCCTTCATTACATTATTCTACTTTTCTTTGTCTTCTCTTTCGTTTATTTCTTGTAAGCTTTGGGGAATATTAACATAATGTTCTGCGTGTAAAGCTAACTGCACTGAAATCATAATCCCGAATACCATATAGGTGCTTCCGACTTGCGTGTTTGCTTCCTGAGTCCTCATTTCCATGTTGTCTTTCCACTTCTCAGTCGAATTTCCTCTTCCTTGTTTCTTCAACGTTTTCTTTCGTAACATCTAGTTTTTTGTCAGCACAACCATTCTCATCATAAAATGTTCTGTTAATTCCTATAGAATTTTCGTTGAAAATTACATCACGGGCGACTACGACCTTTCCTTCTGCTCCATTCCACAAGCGATATCCATTTATGTTATATCCTACCATTATGCACTTTTTGCTCCTCGAGTCTAGCTTGCTTCGCAATTCTTTTGACACATGAGCGAATGCATCACAACCAAATACTTTCAAACCAGATAGATCTATACTCTGTCCAAACCACAATTCTGCAGGAACCTTCCCATTTGTCGCCTTGCTTGGACTTCAATTTATCAAATATGTTGCTGTTTGAACTGCTTCACCCCACATATTTTTGTTTAATTTCGAATTAAAAATCATAGAGCGAGCTCTTTCAAGTATAGTTCTGTTTAGTCGTTCTGCTACATCATTTAGTTGTGGAGTATATGGTACAGTATATTCCAAACTAATTCCCTTATGTTTACAGAAATTCACAAATTCTTTCGAAACATATTCTCCACCGTTATCACATCTTAATCGGGATATTTTTAAGTTAAATTTGGCGGTAACTAATGCTTCATACTGTATAGGATATTTTGTAACTTCACTCTTTTCAGATAGTAGAAAGACCATTGTAAAATAAGTGTAATCATCCATCACTGTCAAGAAGTATCTTTTGTCATCCCATGTGCAAGGGTTTATTTGTCTCACATACGTCACTATACACGAGGTCTAAAGTCTGCTGACATGTGATACAGTTATAGAAAAAGGTACAGGGGTTTAATTACTTTTACAGCATATCTCACAGTGATTGTTGAGTGATTTTCTTATATCATTCATTGATATTTCCAGCCCTTTTACCATTTTGTTATTTGCCAATTTCATCATGCTATCTTTTCCCATATGGCCCGATCTTTTATGCCACAACTGTACCTTTCCATCTTCTTCCGCGAAGGTTGCTGTGTCTTCTACTAATTTAGCCAGTGTAGGATTTAATTCATACATTTTTCCATTACGTTGACCTTTAACTAACAAAGTGTTATTTTGGTAAATTTCCACTTGTTTATTCTGAAATACTATTTTCATGCCCTTCTCTTCTATTTTTCTCACCGAAAAAAGCTTATATAACAAATTAGGAACATAGAGCACATTATGTATTGTTACCTTTTGAGGTTCATCATTTATAGATATGATATCAATATCTCCAATACTTACAGCTTCTATGATTTCACCATTGTTTGGCGACAGAAATCTTGACTATGCGATCCAAAATTCTTATATTTTTCATGTAGGTCTCATCATTTACCATATGATCACTGGCACCAGAATCTAGAAACCACTTGATCTCACCTGTTTTATTTTTATTTTCCTGTACCAAAAATGCAACTGGAGTTTCTTCCTCGAAATGAGTATGAACAATTTTAGCATTTTCACTAGTACTTGCTTGTTCCATTGTTACTACCTTTTTTATGTTTATTTAATTTACATTGAGCCCTTTTATGTCTCAGTTTTCCACAATTATAATATTTAAATTCAAACCTTGTATTACCTGCAAATGCTGTAGAATTTGAGTCTTCCTTGCTTAACTTGCATTTGTCTTTCTTCCGTTCCTCCACTTGTTTCGTGTGTTCATCCAATAAACGATTTTTGACAAAACTCAAGGTTAACTTATCTGGTGTTAATGTTTCTAATGCTGTTACTACAATATCATATTCCCGGGGTAATGTTAATAGTAAATGACAAACAACATCTACTTCGTCTAATGAAGCACCCGATCCACGGAAATCTCGTACCAATTGTCAAAATTTAAAAAGTGTGTGTCTAATGTTTCCTCTGCCGAATTAAATTTTAACGTTAATAGCTTCTTACGAAGAAAAATCTGATTTGAAAAACCTCTTCGTTCAAAAGTATCGGACAAAGCTTTCCATATTTCATAAGCACTGTTCTTATCTTTAACATATTCCAGGTATGCATCTGATATTCTCATGATTATTTGAGATTTACATTTTTTATCCTGTTTTATTAATTCCTTTAATTTACGCTCCTTTTCTGATTTTAATTTGGCATCATCCTTCTCATCTACAATAACCATTTCATGCACTGATAATTCGATAAATTTCACCAGTTCCAATTCATCCAGAAGAGTTTCCATCCGGAATTTCCAGTTATTGTAATTAGTTCCATCAAATAGGGGCACCTTGTACTTTTCATCCGCCATCTTCCTTCTTTTTTTGTAATATCTCCTATTTTTAACCGCTAACCTTAATTTCCTCAATTTCCTCTTTCAATAGTGAGTGACTGGGCCCATAACCTGTTGTCGCAGAGCTTATATAATTGTTGAAGAAATAAAGAACAGTTGTTTTACTAATAATAGAAAAGGTCTTTAATGTGCACTTTGGTTAGCGTTAAGCACATTACAATGGCACAAAATACATAAGATACTGAATATAAGTACATACATATAGGTATCATAGAAAAAGATTATATGATCTCTCATATAATCTGCATTTTGGCGGCTTTTTCTATGTGTTACTGTCTTACTGTTGTAGAGATACAACAGTTGTTAAAATCGGTTTTTAAAATCTGTTTTGAAACGGTTACAATTTTTTTTACTGTGACATATAGCGATAACTAATAAGTATTCATATATGTAATTTCGAGAGGTTGTAAACTCGTAAATTATTTAATGGATTTTATGCCGTTTTCAGATAAAATCGTGAATAACGTTTGTATTAAAAGAATATTATTAACAACATTTGGTGTGTGTCAAGATAGAACAGGTGTTTGTTTGTTGCGTATTAACAATATATTTTTGTATTTCTATACAGGGTGTATCAAATAAAAAAGTAAATTTTGCTTGGGTGTTAACTACACGACATATAAACCTACCGAAACCGGCTTTCATCTTTAAAGAATAAAAAAAAGTAAAATTTAGAGCCAAAAATTCTTTAGTCCGGGCCTTATGCAAGAAAACGTCATGTTAAGCACCCGCTAAACATGGTATTATGTATTAATACATTGCACTAATTTAGTATTATTCTTAATGGTATGCCATTTAACGTCATTCTAAATAAATAAAGGCCCTTATAAAAATAGCAAAACTGAGGCATTTTAAATTTCTTCTTTTTATAAAATAAACATTCCTTATTTGTTAAGAGGATTCTACGTAAGTCTACAAAGTATTATTTTTAATATCCTGATAAGACGTTCGAGTTTCACCGGATATGCGACTTCAGTAGTTACAAAAAAACGTAAATATTTCTCTTTTGCTTTGTCGAATTGAGAGTTAGTTGTTAATAAACGGTACCACATGAATGTGAGTTATTTCTTTTGGATTTATTTAAGCATATAACGCAAAATGAATTGAATCGAACTACACAGAAATAAATGTAGATACAGAAAATTTGCAAACACGCCTTTTTACTATGATGTCGCGCGAAAATGTTTCTATACATGCCCGCGCTTTTGCCGATGCATCAAGCTTCGATTTTCTTTATATGAAAGCATGATGATCCTGAAAAGGATCGTTTTTTCGAGATGGGAAGAATTTAAATAAAATGTTCGAAGTGGCTTGCACTCCAAGCGGCGATCCTCACAAAACTAACAGCGGTAATGGCTGAATGATAGTGGTATGCGGGGGCATACTCGGGATCATTTAGGTTGGGCACAGGTATGGCTCTAGCCCACGGCAATTATAATTTTTTTTCTTCTCGTTAATGCTTACAGATAGACCCTCTGAGCATTGAGACTTTTTGATTTAAGTATTGATTAGCTGCTACATAATTGATTATTATTTACCCCTTCTATAATCTGATACACCCTGTATTAGATAGAGAAATGCGTTTAATGTGTTAATTTCTTATTGTAAAAAGCAACTTTTGCATATGCGCCGTCCTCCGGCCGTTTTCAAGTTCTTGAATATCGACAATAGGTCCATTATATACGATCGAATCTACGACGCTTCCTCTCGGGCCTTAATTAGTAGAGCACTCGTCTGGTAAACGAGACTGTGTGTGTTGGAATCCTGCGTGAGGAGAAATTTTTTCTTGGGAAGAATTCCTCTTAATTATTACTGTTAATAGCAGAAATACATTAGTTTCTAAATTTCTTACTGTAAAGAGCTTGCAAACTTTGCATATTCACCGTCCTGCAGGCCTTTCAAGTTCTAATATCGACATAGGTCGATTTATCGATCGAATCTACACGCCCCTCTCTGCCTTAATTGGTAGAGCCGAAGGGCTAACCACTCAAAAAAAATGGCGTACAACTAATTCTAATTCCAGCTAATTCTCTCAAAATTCCATTAATTGAAAATTAAAGCTATTACAGAACATAACTATATTTTACATTATTGTATATTAATGTTCTCTTAGTTTTCTGTAGATGATTTAAATAAAAATAATAACAAAAATCATACGCACAACGTTCCTGTTTTAATAAACCTCATATTAATTTGCTTTAGGTCTGTATAAAATGAAAAATTATAATTTTCAACTTTTTTTAATTTGAATTCTTTTTTGTTTTATATAAAGATTTTGTCGTGTTAAATGTAAGTATGAAAATTTGATTTTTGTGGTTAAATATAAAAACTTTTCAAAGTAAAATGAAAAAAATAGTGAACCCCAGTGAATTGATGATAATGTTACGTACTGCTGTGAACTGATGGTACCAGCATATATGAAAAGTGAAATTGAAAAAAAAAAAATTAAATCAACTAGCTCAGTGGATAAAAATTTAAAGGGTGCAAAAGACAATTTGATCTCAGGGTTACTTTCATGAAAAGTAATTGTGGGCGTTTGAAAAATTTGACTTTTATTAAAATCCCCAAAGATTAAAATGGTTGATTCAAAAATAAAAGAACTATAATTTAGAATGATATTTACAATCATTAATTTTATTGTTTAAAAAGAAAAAAGGAAAAAAAAACATTTGATACAAATTACAGGAAAAATTAAAACCATGAATATAAGATTCTGGCAAAAAACAAACCTGCACAAGACCCTACAATTTAAAAAGGACAATGCAAATCCTTCAACAACCAAAATGGTAAATTTGTTCTAGAAAATCCAAATCGCACAAAAAATCCACGTGGTTTCAAAATTTTAAACCAAACTATAATTTAAACGTGGAGAAACAAGTATAATTTAAATTGAAATTTAAATTAAAAGCTCAAAGCTTCTTTTTCACCTTCCCCGTGGTGATTAACAGTAAAATTCAAATCAGCAAAAAGAAAAACGGAAAATCTAAACTCTTAAAACTAAAAAAAAATTCTAGATCAAATTCAAAATAAAGGATTTTATATCTAAAAGTGCACAACAATATAACATCAATTATTTAAATGGAGTTCCACGATTGATGTTCTAAATTCAAATTAAGCGAATAAAGTTTTAATAAAATGAAATCACCAAAAACGGTAATCAAGCAAATAAAATATATATACTTACACACGGCATCAATCTATGGAACTACCCATGGTACAAATAATACGGTATGCTTATGCGCATATCGAAGTTACGTCAGATAGGAGCATTAAATGGCGGCACATATATAATTATTATTATATTAAAATCGATTTCGACCGTGAGGGTTTTGTTAATGCGAAAGGTAAGTTTAAAAAATCCGGACGGTGTTACGGAACATATTTTAAAAACGTTAAGGTGTTTTCGTAATTCAATTTTCTAGAAAAACCACGAAAACACTTTGTAAACACACACGAAATTCGCTACAATTGTAGAAATAAACACGAACGCTACTAGATGGCGACAAGATAGATAAAGTAAATTTTAACTTAAAACGGGCTTTTTTAAAGCAAAGCTGTATTTGAATTACATTAATTGGTGGTTGTGAACAATTTGGATTTTAACATTTTGCTATTTACCATACATGTATCTTATTGTTTTCGGTACGCTCCTTAATTACGTTATCTGACCGGATTTGACGAATTTGAGATTCAAAACGAGCATACCGTATTATTTGTACCGTGGAACTACCTTAAAAGAGACCCTACATCGCATACATATATCAGAATAACAATTGCGCGCGCTGCAACAAACGCAAAAGATCATCGAAGATACCTTTTAAGAAGGACATAAAACAAAATAAACAAATGCTAAACATATTAAAGAGTGAGAATAAATTAAATGACTGAACAAATAAATAAACAAACAAATCAACTAACAAAATCTTATCAAAATAAAATAAATTAACTTCTGTGAGAATTTGCGCGCGGCATGGCCAAAACTTGATTCCAATAAATAAATCATCACTGAGTTTAAGAAAACCGGGGTGCCAGGCCACAGCAGTACGTGAAGATAAAAATATCCTATTCAATTCCAAAGTATTCGATTTTTAAGGACAATTTTAAAACTACTTGTTTCGACTTATGAATTACCTGTTCGAATAACATTATCCTCGATGTCATTTACTTTATATTTTAAATGCATTGAGCTGAATCACCTCATTTTATGCGATTTTAAGCAGCCATTCTTATATCCCTAAAATTTTGTATGAACTAAATACCATTTTAAAACTACATGTTTCGACTTATGAATTACCTGTTCGAATAACATTATCCTCCATGTAATTTACATTATATTTTAAATGCATTGAGCTGAATCACCTCATTTTATGGGATTTTATGGGGCCATTCTTATATTCCTAAAATTTTGTATGCACTAAATACATAATTACACATAATATAATCATAAAAGTCGTTAAGGTATCTAACTATCTTTTCTAATTTTATAATATTTTGCAAATCTATACTTTCAGGCCAATACTTTATTAATTTATTCCTTTATGTTTCTAAACTTGTTCGGTATTTGCAACATCCTCTTCCAGATTTTGTCAGGAACAGCCCTGACTTAAAACCTCCTCGAATAACATTATCCTCAATGTCATATACTTTATTTTTTAAACGCATTGAAATAAATCACCTTATTAATTAATATCTACACAATAAATAATTCCGCATAGTACAACCATAAAAGAGAAAATTTTTCTTGGGAAAATTTTCTCTAATTATTACAGTTAATAGCAGTAATACATTAATTTGTTAATATCTTACTGTAAAAAGCTTGCAAACTTTGAATATATTTTTGTATTTAAAATACATACCTACAGTATGTCCTGTACAATTCGTTGGAAACACGTCACGTCATGACGGGGCGGCCATGACGTCACGTGCCAGCCATGCTTACACAATATGGCGTCAGATTTTAAAAATTAGATATGTTTCGATTTTCCTTAATCTCATCAGTGTGATACGTCTGCTAATAATGGTTCGTATTTACAGCTTACATTTAATTTAACAATGTCATGATTATAGTTTTAATTTATTTTTTTAACAATTTTTAGATTGTAATTTTTTTCGCTAATAATCGTAAGTGTTTCTTATCATTCATCTGATATGAACAATCACATTTTAAGAACTTAAGACTTAAGATATTTAGTTACAACATTGTTAAATTAAATATTAGGCGTGAATATTGACCAATATGCTTGCAGAAATCACAGACATATATAATTTAAACAAATAACTTAGTCTGGAAGTTAGGTTAGAAACACAATCACTAATAAACATTTAAATTCTCTTTTAAACATGTTACTTCTGTTATAAAAACATAATGAAAATTTAGATAACAAATGAAAATCTCTCTGAAAGCCGGGAAACTTAAACTCTGAAAATTCTAAAACAAAAATAAACTCTAATAACACGTAATCAATAAAATCTCAAAGGAATGTCCTCTGTGCCCATATTAAATTTGGTTTATTTAATTTTGAATACTATTTATAAGCAAGACTTTTAATTAAACATTAGAAAAAAAGGAAATTTTGTTGAAATAACCCTTGGATTGCAATTTGTTTAAGGAAACAGCGTTTTGTTGTATGTATTTATAGATACATAGCCGAAGATATTTCTTAATAAAACTAACGTAAGAAGAATGTCCGTGCAAGCTTGGAACAGATTAACGAACACCTCTTTACTTTGTGCGAGTGACAGGAAACGGATGGGGAAGTCATTGTTTAGAGATAAAACTGTACCCGATCGTGATAAATTAGTAAATGACATGAATTTGAAATTAAATTGTTAACTATCTTGTTTTAAAAGAACCAAATTACCTGATTAGTTTCCAAAAGTAGGTGATAATGGAGACAACTCATTATTAAAAATATTAAAGAGGTTGTCAGGAAAATAGCATCGCACTTAAAATACATTTTTAAGTAATGATTATTGTAACCTGAACTACCAAAATGCCTTGAGCATATTCGAAAGTTTTCTACCTCTGCGGTATTATATAATATCCTTCCAAGTTTTCAGCGTTGGTTTATATATTAGGGATCTATGGCAACGAATTCATTCTTTAACTCTATGAATACTTTGATACCCAGGAATTTACAATTTCTGTGAATCTTAGACTATAGATATGCCAAATTACACAACGAACATTTAGCGTTAAATCTAGTAAATTAATTTATTACTTACGTTTTGAATAGCACAGAGGACGACGTTTTAACACTATTGGCGGGTAGTTACAACTGTGGAATATTAGCGGGCAAAGTGACGAAATCGTCATCATGATGGGGCAAACGTGGGAAATTATAATAAATCTATTAAAAACAATAGAAAATTTTCCTAAAATTCTTACCTGCATCATATTTACAAATTACAATTACCAAGTGTTATTTAGGTTATTTAGATATTGTATTGTGCTGATACTAGGGATACTAGGTTTATGAAGCGATAATTGCCAACATTCATTTAACGAACTGAAGTTGAATTTCTTTGTGACAGAAGTGGGCGGCCGCTCGTGGCTATGTCGTTTGTTTCCAATAACGAGTATTACCTTTTCATACCCATGCACCACATCGATCTTTTTAATTTAAATCAATTCAACATAGCCCTGATTCCGTCTACAACAGGGGGAGCGAAACGAATCAGGCATGCTTAAACGCAGGCGTAAATTCACTTTCAGTTTAGCCGGCGTTCGATTCATTTCGCTCATTTCTTAACAAGGTGTTGGTGGATATTAAGGTACGGGTCGGTTCTCAAATTTTATAACGGTTAGTAAGTTTTGATCGCAGTCAGTGATTTTATAAAAAAAAAAATAGAATATTATAGGCCCGAGAGTTGTAAAACAATTTTGCGGTGGCAATTCAGCAGAAGTTACACACGATTTATTTATAGTAAATTATCCCGAAAGGTCAATTCTTAGCGCAACTACTATTCGTAATACAGTAATACATAAAAATAAGTATGAATAGAAAAGAAACGTAAATAGATTTTAGTTATCGAATAAGTATTGTCTTATTATTTCCCTTTTCACTAATACAAATGTAATGTTCGATTTAATATTACGTTTACAAACTTCATAAATAAAGCGAGAAAAAAAAATGAGGTTTAATTTAATTCGACTGAACTATAACAATTCGCCGAACGTTAAAAAATCTGTTCTACGGCTTCGTGCCTAGCTACGCCTACAATTAAACTCCTTCTCATTTCCAGTCGCCCAGAATCGACAATTGAAAACTCGCAACTTTTCACCCGGTATATAAAAGGAAGTAAAATAACCAATCTTTTCATTATATGAATACACAAAATGTTGATCTCTACCAATCTACCATCTGTCCCTCAATCCTCTAAGTTCATGGTAAAACAGAAAATGCTTTGAATATGTATTTATCGTCCAAAAGTACTTTATTTGTGTATTGCTTGAATTTTTTTAGTTAGCCAATTATATTTTAATTTTATGATAGTAAGTTTGTGGATTTATGGCTTTTTTAAAAACGAAAGACAAATTTTCAGACCATTAACGACGACGTTTCGACACTTTATTGTCTTCTTCAAGTTAAAGGAATTACTACAATACACAAAGAAGCATGTTATTTAATATAACACAGTGAAAAATAAAAAGCTTAACTAAACTATGCGGTGGCTGACATTTCCATCCATTATTACGTTACAACATAATGTTAATCAACACATAAAGTATTAATAGGTTGTAAAGGACGATATCACATTAATATTATGAGACATATTTTCGCAACCCGGAACTGCGAAGATCAAAGAGCATGTTATTTAAATATCCACGATAAAGGTAAAGCAAAACCATTTTTTTATTAAATTTGAATTTTTTGTCAAGTAGGTCAGTCATGTAGGTCAGTGGTATATACAAAGCAATATGAAATTTTCTTACAGTTTTAAAATAGGTATGAGTAAATGTTTGATAAATTACTTCTGTCAGTTCTAAACTTCACACTGTTTCTTTTTCCTTTTTTATATAAATTATTCCTAAATGTTTCCTGCATGATTGGTTCCTTTCATTTATTAAAATTTTTGTTTTGTTAAAGTTGAATCTATGGTTGTTATCTATTTCATGTTTTTTTTTTAAAGCTGTCATGCTGGTGAAGATTTATGATTGTGTATTCTATGTTTAAAGTATTTTTGTTTGCCCTATGTGCACACCATCGCAATTCGACCATGGAATGGAATAAACCAAGTGAAAGTTTTTTTTCAAATTCGGTTTTTGATTTTAATTTAGTGAACAAATATTTTAAATTATTGTTATTTATATGTGCCATAGTAATTTTAAAAGTTTTTAATATAGAGTTTATTTTTTCAGATATTTTTTTACATAGGGATTTGCAATATATTTTGTATTATTATTTAATTCAACATTATTAATTATTTTGGTTTCATTGTATAACTTATGTAACCGTTGTTTAAGGGTTTTATTGATTAATTTTTAAGGGTAACCATTAAAAGATGGATCAGCAATGGGAGCGCCTATATCCAGTGTAATTGCACAACTAGTGTTAGAGGATTTAGAAGTTTCTGTAATTAAAAAAATAAATTTCAATTTAAAACTTTACAATCTATATGTAGATGACTACTGTCTACTAATATTACCAAAAGATAAATTTAACTACACGTTAACTCAATTTAACACATATCACCAACAAATCCCTTAAAAATTCATCAATAAAATCCTTAAACAAAGGTTCATAAATTGCACAATGAAACTAAAATAACTAACAAAGTTGAATTAAATAATAATACAAGATATATTGCAATTCCTTACGTAAAAAACTTATGTGAAAAAATAAACTCTATGTTAAAAACTTTTAAAATTACTATAGCACATAAAAATAACAATAATTTAAAATGTTGTTTCACTAAATTAAAATCAAAAACTCAATTTGAAAAAACTCTCATTTGGTTTATTCCATTCCATATTCGAATTGCGCATGGTGTGTACAATTAGCTCAAAAAATTATGACTCAGGTTCGTAAAATGAGTTCGTAGACGCAATTCTAACATATCTATATAACTATTTTTCCCGTATAAGATTTCTTCATATTTTCTAGACTTTCTAGAAGGAATTCTTATAAAACTAAACCTTGAACAGTTTTTTTTTTGTAATTGAAGTAATGGTTTCAGTGAATTTATTTCTTCAAATAATTATACAAGAACACATGTTAAATATTTGCATAAATTATACATCTGGTCACTTGGGAGTAATCAATGACTAATTCCTATTTAGCGGCAATTCGTGTGTAGTTAGACGTCTAACTATCGAATTCTTATTTTAAAATCGTAAAATAAACTGTCCCAACACACTAGGATAGATTCTATTAAAAATTCACCATTTGACACTGGTTTCCTTTGTTTTGCAATACAGTAGGACAAATGAAAACTTGCCGCTGTAATATTATTTTTGGAACAAAATGCAGATTTAAAAGTAGAAGTCTGTGCCCTGGTATTGCTTCAATTTTCAATTGAAAATTTCAATCTTTTCTTCTTCAGACAACAATGACAAATTCTTGTGATTTGTTTCAAAAAGACGCTTTACATTATAGCTACGTGAAACAACAGTTTCGTTACAATTAACGCATAACACCTTTTCATCTTTTTCTATAGCCCCGAATTTCTGAAACCACTCTTCATGATACGATCTTCCACTTCCACTGGCTACACTTCCGTACTTTCGTTTCACAGTCTTCGACATATCACCTCACAAATCAAAAACACACGAGGGATATCTATCTACTACAGGCGTCGGACGCAAAATAAAATGGCACTGACAATGGTAGCGTCGGTAAAAGTTATGGATCAAGGGTATATTAATGCCATCTAGTCAACATTTCACGCGTTTATAATGCACGTTTATTATTTCTATATGATTATTCAACCTTCTTGAGCTACAAATAAATAATTAACAGATGGCGCACAGCATGAATGGAATTACATTGCCACCGTGCGCCATCTATCAATCATCCGTTTGTGGCTCAACTCAGTTGAATCTATAAAGAGGTATAAAACAAGGCTTCTGCATAAGAAATTGAAATTTGGAAAAATAAATTCCAAGCTATAACTATTTTTAAAAATTATTTCTAACATAAATTAAATTACAGACCTTTCAATCCAACAAATGAAAATCTAAATTTTAAAAGTTAAATTAGTCTGATGTTAAGAAAATTTGATCGTATCGCGTGTCGTTTAAAATTGCGTCCCGTCTCACTATGTGACTCGCGGGTCACGGGTTCGCCATCCCTGCTCTAGTTAAATTTTGTCGATTACAATATATGTACAAGCTGGGCCAAATTTGATACTTTCAATAGGAAACTTATATTTCTAAAGGAATTAAAAAAAATCTGACCAATACTTCTGGAGCTAGATTTTAAAGAAAAATCGATTTGTGAAATCCGTATTTTTATAATTTCCGTAACATAAGATAGAGAGCGTTTCTGTAAAATATGTAATTTTTAAAAGCCCTTGTAATTTTTTTATTTATGAAAATGCTTGATCTATGAACTTGATTAGGGCGCTTTTTGACGTAAAATTCAATGCTTTAATTTGTTATTTTTTTAACTCGTTCTGTTTTCTTTTTGAGATATTATCAAGACTTGTATTTTTTTTATATGGAACACCGTATATATTTTTACACTATTCAAAAGCACATAAAATTACCTTTAACATGATATAACACATTTGATATTTTATTTAAAGGGTTTTCGAATT
The DNA here is from genome assembly GCA_004143645.1 of Protaetia brevitarsis. Taxonomy (NCBI): domain Eukaryota; kingdom Metazoa; phylum Arthropoda; class Insecta; order Coleoptera; family Scarabaeidae; genus Protaetia; species Protaetia brevitarsis. The sequence continues at coordinate 413,320 of RXPK01000082.1, read as the reverse complement.
TTGAAATTGATTTTTTTTGTTTGCATTTTAACAGTATTTTAAGATGGCTCTGACTGTAACTAAGTAATACGCGTATTTGTTTTAACTTCTTAATTTATGAAAATGCTTGATTTATATAAGTACTTTCGTCAGGTATATTATGTTTGCAATATTTTTGCAGAAATGATTTCAAATTAACATTGTTTAATCTTGCTGGTGGTATTTTAGACGAAATTAATGCGTTACACAAATCCGTATTATATTCTTCTTGTTCTGAGTTTCGTGAAGTTGATGCTACACATTAACGTATAGATTGCTGCACACATGGGGATCGCTTTAGTTTTTCACATTTTCCAATATGTGATGGAGTTTTAGCGTGTTGATCAATCAGGTATTTTCTCTCAGAAGACACCTACAACAACAATTGATATTTTATATCAAAAGTTAAAGAATTTAAAAACAATTGTAAAGCTTTTGGTAAAATTAAACTTACCAGTTTACTACAGGCTCGACAAAATATTTTGTCGCCATCCTTTACCAGTTCAGGATATGGCTTAATCCATAAAGAAATTTTGTTCGCTATACTCATTGTATGTACGCACAGTATTTAAAAACGTAACACAATTACATGCTATTTCGCTCAAAAATATCCAATGAATGAATAGTTTATTTGGGAATTAATAATAATAAAATGTATTTACCACATCTCTTCTGCTAGGCGAAATTAAACACGTGCAGTTATTGGAAAAAAGTATTAGAGAAACCAATGTAAAAGATTGAGCGTTCTGAGAATTGTCGGTTGTCGATCAACATTAGGAATTACTAGGAATTTTTACTAATAGAAAGGATAAGAAAAAGCTTAAATATGTAATATATGCAACTTTTGTAAAAATATGCATAGAAATGCCTAAATATGCAATATATGCAATCACCAATTAGCGCTAATTAACTTCAATTAGTGTAATACGTCTACACTTAGATTATAATTAAAGATATGCAAAAATTAAAATATATGCCCTTTGCATATAATTCGGTCTCTACTTATAACTATAGTATCAGTAATGCTATTAATGGTTTCCTTAGTTTGTTGGACTTCTTATTTCTAACACTTAATATTAAAACCACTTTTTTCTGCTTTGTAGAAATGTTTTATTTGCTTATTTACGTACACCCACGGTCAATCAAAAAATAAACAAATAAAAAACAAATATACGCGCATTGCTTAGTTACAGCTAGAGCCATCTTGAAAAACTGTTAAATTGCAAACAAAAAATCAGATATTTTGAAAACAATTTAAATAAAATATCAAGTGTGTTATACCATGTTAAATGTAATTTTTGTGCTTTTGAATAGTGTAAAAATATATACGTGTTCCATATAAAAAAAAATACAAGTCTTGATAATATCTCAAAAAAAAGAAAACGAGTTAAAAAAAATAATAAATTAGAGCATTGAATTCTACGTCAAAAAGTGCCCTAATACAGTTCTTACATAAATCAAGCATTTTCACAAATTAAACAGTTACAAGCGCTTTATAAATTGCATATTTTTCGAAAACGCTTTGTATGTCTTATATTACGGAAGTTATAAAAATACGGATTTCATCAATCGATTCCTCTTTAAAATCGAGCTCCAGAAGCATAGCTCAGATTTTTTCTAATTCCTTTAGAAATATAAGTTTCCTATTAAAAGTATCGAATTTGGCCCATCCTGTACAGTCAACTAAAACATTAAAAACATGCTTTATTACAGACGAGCAATTAATTGTAAACTTTGTGAGACATTGCAAATGCGACTTGGAAAAGGCGAAGAGGAAATTCGAAAACTTTCTGTCATATCGCGTCAGATTGAAATCTTTGTATAAAAATGATGCATCATTCTTTGAAGGCATCCCAGTGCACCGGTAACTTTAACACTGAAATCTCAAGCAATGTGTTAAAACACGATTTCGTTCTTTTCTAGATGGTTTTGGGCCTGTCCAAAACTAACACCAGAAGGTTATAGAGTGGGTGTTGGCCGTTTACCTGAGGATGCGAGTGAATTTGATTTTTTTAAATTTTTCAATTTCACACTTATGATACGTAAGTCGACATAATGCCCTCGCCAAATGCCAACTTAATCCGTCGGATTACATATTTACAGAGGATATCGTCCTGCTCGAATCTGAATGTTCCGCTATAATTCCGGTGGCCGACTTGAAGAATTTGAGCCCAGCACATCTGGGGAAAATAAGTTTTAAGGTACTGGCGGAAGTTGTACACCTGATGTACGATGTCAATCCACTGAGGTACAAAGCTATGCACTTTGTTAACGTACCTCACGTGCCCGAAACGTTGCTGACGTTCCTGAAGAAACTCGTTCCTCGGAAAATCATTGAGAGGGTGAGTAAGATCACTAAACAGGAAATTAGAGCAGTTTTAAATAAGTGATTTCAATAAAAATTTGGAGAAACTTGAAGATTGTGTAATGTAAAATTTAACGAACCTATTTTTGATATGCCAAAAAAAAAAATCATCGTCATTTAAATTGAGTTATATTTTTTTTCATTCACATATAGGCTGTGTCGATTCTCCTGAGCTTTTGGGCCAGCGTAATTTCTTGGTGCCTCGGATTACTGAATCTGATGCTAAAGTCGCCTTTATATCGCAAGCGTAGTAACATGTTTTTTCACATAAATGATAAACATTTCAATAACTTAAAACAGTTAATAGTATTCCTCTGTGAGCATTTTGACGAGTTTCATTCTTAAATAGTATTTCTTTTTTGTCCTTGCCTCTATTTAGCTGTAAGATAATATACTAATCGTTATGGCAGTTATATTGAGTGCTTAGATGTAGGTTGATCTACTTATTATTATTGTATTTATATTTAGTATGTTTAGCATCACTATTGCTTTTGGCTGCAGTTGTCCTGTCATTGAATGTTATGTTCTGTTGTACAAATACATTATTATTATTTATTTAAAACACCTTACCGCAAATGTGGGACGCAATAAATATCAGATTCTAACACAAAATTAAAAGGGAAAGAATATCAGTAGGACATAAAGGTTCATCTACACGAGCGTGAAAAACGCTGCGATTTGCTCGTCGGAATGGGGAGTATACGTTATAATGGAATCATTTACACGAGCGTAGAAGTCGCGGCAATAACGTTGGCTAGCGTAGGGGTAAACGAGCGTGAAAAACGCGGCGAATCTCTGGCGACTTTAACGCTTGTGTAGATGGACCCTAACTGTCATAAGTGCGGCTACCAAGAAGGCTACCATACGGGTGCACCAAAAAAAAAACATGAGACGGAATAAGGGCGTAAAGACAAAAGGATACAGCAAAGGGAATAAAACGGAATACAACAAAAAGAAAAAAAAACAGAGATAGAAATGAATAGAAAAAACTACACAAGAAAGTGTAGTAAATGGTATTTAACTTTGCTAGCCTTACATCTGAAGCTTTAGATTACAAAGACCACAAACTTCACCACGCAGGACGCATGTTTTAAGAGCAAAACTATCATCATCGGCTGTAACTAAATTAAAAAGAAAAACTCTCTACTTAGAACTCCTTAATTCAATTACTTTTGACGATGATAACTTTCCTATTGAAGTGTAGTGAAATTTGGCATGAGCTGTTTTGAAGTGTGTAGGAACTGTTTAGTGTGACTGCTGATTATCTTAACTTTGTCAGTGAAACGTTCGTCCAGTGTAGTGAAGTTTGTAGTGAGCAATTTTAAAGTGTGATGAACAAAACTTTGCGCTGCTGCATTCAAGTAGACAGTTATTAACAGTCGTCTCTCCTAACTTCCTCATCCAACTCTGTCCGTTGTCTTACCTCCTGCATGCAAGGAGTTTTATTAATTTAAATCGATATACTTATGCAATAATTAAATTAGACCAAGTCCGTCTGTATCGTTCTCCATCGACCGCACAAATTCTAAGAATTATTTGTGATCCTAACAACAAAAATAAAATAATAGAGACGGAAACAGTTTATTTGCGTAATCTGCAAAGAATTACAAAAATAACGATTAAAGACTGCATATTTTACTTTATTGCAGACTTATGGTCATAAAAATTTGGAGGATTTTCAGAAGCACATAGACAAGAACTTTTTACCTATTGAATGGGGCGGCAACACACACTCTTGGGACGAAGCAGCAGTCAAATGGGAAAATTATTTCCTTTGTAACAAGCAATGGCCGGAGAAACGGTCCAAATTGGTATTGAAAGGGAAGATACCACAACATAAGGCCAGCCTTTATTCCTTTGAGGAGTTTGAAATGGGTGGCAGTTTTAGACAATTGTCAATTGATTAGATGATGAATATTCACTTCTTCTGAATATTAATGATGAATATTCACTTCTTGTGAATATTCATCATCTGAACACAAACATGTAAAAGCGGCTTGCGTACTATATAATCTTTTACGGGTAAAAATTGCTGATCAACATTAGTTTCATTTATAAGAAAATAATGATAAACCAGTTGAAGCATTTAAAAATCTGGCGGTTAACGAAAGAAGAGCGGTATACTTGGCTTTTAATTTGTCACCTATTTCAGTAATTTGTAAAAATAAAATAAATATTTTCTTATACTTACCAGTTTGTTTTAATCCCATGTCCTTCGCAATTTCATCCCATACTTTATTTTTTATACGTACATTCTTACGTACTCAAAATGTGATAAATTATATAATATTTTGTGCTTCTTGACATTTTCAATTAATATTTATGTAAAATCAGACATTTCATCTAAAATATTGTAGCCGCGATTTGCAATAAATGTAGTGTGTTGCGTTTGAACGCGAACGAACACTGCACAAGTTGATTATATCGCGAGGGGTCGCAACAAGTATGTGCGGTATTATTTCTTTAAGTATAACGCATCAGATCGCCAACGCGATTGCTATCGTAATCGTGGTCGCGATCGCGTATTTGTGTCCTCCGCTTAGCTTATACATATAGTTATAAACAAATAGAGGAAGGTGGGGCAAGATGGGAACATTAAGCTTTAGAACACTGCATCAGGATTGCAAATTGATATACAAGGTTCTAAGTACGCCTGTTGCAATCTTTAAACATTTATCTGCTGATGGATGAGTTTACAATTTTTCGATGGGTACTCTTGATGTTGTGAGAAAATTTTGAATAGAAATGTGTACACCCTCTTGCCCCAGCATGGGAGCAAGATGGGGTTCCAGTTAAGAATGGGTCGTACCATAAATCTAGGTAATAGGTAAAAAAAAAAATAGATTCTTAAAATATTCTTAAAAAACATGCAAGAACAAAGCTTAAACTCTTTAGAGCGGAACTACTTAAAATAAAAAAAATACAATAACGATAAGAATATTAAACTTAAGCTTTATAATTGAGACAGTAGAAGACAAGAAATTGCAAAGTTCACGCACAAACAGCAATAACTTTTTTATTACGACTAGTAAAGTTTCCTACATTACAACAAACATAAAACAGCACTTGTCAATATTAGGACTGCTATTATTTGATAGATGCTTACTGCCGTTTTGTAGATAAGACGATGTCCTCATCATGCCTCGTGGCCCCATCTTGCCCCACCCTCCCCTAACGGTTAGGCCGTAAAAAATTACATATTGACAACACTTATTTATAATGCAGACAGTCTTTTATATCAACCTTATATCCAAAATCTCACAAAAACTTATAAATCTGATATTCCTTCTAATAAAGGAACAACTGTTCTAGTGTAAAAATTATCGGCATCGACACCGGCTGATTTTCCGAGTTTCGTAGGTTTATTTTACATTTTATTCCATCGGCTAAAACAGATACTCCACTATGGAAATTTTGTAACTTGATGTCAGAATCTCCCCTACGTTTACATTATAATATACTAAAGTTTGGTCAGTATTACCTTTTCTACTCTTTGTCGCACACCATAGGCGTCGCCCTATTCCGTGCGTGTAAATTCGGAGCGAAAAACTGTCCCGCCTAAGGCTGTAGACGGGGCGGCGATTAAAAGGGAAATTATAAGGGGCGAGGGTAGGGGGGTGGTAGTGGAATAGGGGTATCGAGATTAATTGTTAAAAATAGGTCAAGGGGAGAAAATTCGCGGAAATGTAAATTGCGATGGGTGTGGATTAGGCGAACGTCGCTGAAGACCGAGAAATGTCACTTTGCGAATTTCGACCGATTTGGCATTGTCAAAGTTGGGCAATTTCGTATGTTCGCTGCGAGGATGAGATGATATTTGAGAGTGCGGTTAATGTCGAAAAAGTTTCTCACATGTTTCCTCTTACTGATCGAACCCTAAAATGGGGTCGAGACGCGACATTTTTCACAAAAAGAGCCGATTTATATAGGTGTGTTTTGCCGGCGATGAGTTTGGAATTATGGCGGGTTTCGTGGGATGTCAGATGCCGCGTCACGCGGTGAAATGTCGCGAACTTCGGGAGACGATTTTGGAACGTAAAAGGGGGTACAAGGGACACGTAATGAGTCGAAACGTGATCAGAGAGATGTTAAGAGCCTGAATGATTCGCAAGCATATGGAAAAATGTGGAATATGCTAAATGAAATGTCATTTCTGAGGGCGCCGATTTGTCATAACCTGACCATTATTTGGGTGAAATAATAGCGATTCGAGGTAATATAACGTTAATTTAGGAGGTAGAAAAGGTTTGTAATACACGCTCGATATGTTTGTGATTATGATTGTGCAATTTTTAGCGAAATTATTGAGCAGGATCAAGTAAGATGCCAAACCAAAAGCGCACATTTGGTCGCGCAATAGCGCTCAGAAACCGTAACGTGGTGCGAAATTATTTTTTAACGGCCTCCTGTATCCTTCGTTTAACATTTGAACCTAAAATGGAGTGGAAACGCGAAATTTCTCTCAATATGAGTCAATTTATCGCGTCACATATCTGGCCGAAATCGTTAATTGTGCCAGTGACGCCCAATTTTGTTGCATCGACTCTGGCTCAAAACCGTATCAGGTATGAAGTTATTGTCGGGGGCTTCTTCATGTTTCATCTTACAATTCGAACCCTAAAATAGGGCAGAACGCGAAATTACTTCAAAATTAAACGATTAAAATTAGTATGTTTGCAGGGGACATCTGTCAAATTTGACAGAAGTCGTTGAGTGCGTTCGGCAAAATGGCCCGCTAAAACCTACATAATTCAGTGCGACGTGGTTTTTGGGGTAAAGATGTACTCCAAGCAAGTGTAAGAATGAAATGTGATTTTGACAGTTATGAGCTGTATGGGGAAGGTTGAAAGGGAACATGCCGAAATATTGTCATTTCAATAGAGCTATACCTAACTTATACCATATGTCAATTTGAACAATTGAGGTGGCTTTATTTTCGTTTACGGCTTAGTTCGTCGATTAAAAGGTGAAATAACTTTCGTAAAGCGCGGTCAGGTATGTTTGTGAAAGTGATTATTCAGTTTTTAGATAGATTATTGAATAAATTTCAAGAGAATTGTCAAATTATGGGACGCTCATATTCCCAAATTATCGAGATGATTTCGGAAGGGAGAGAGGCGCGTAGATAATGCGGAAAAGATAGTAAAATGACTGGATATAGGTGATGAAGCTTTGCGATAATGAAAATTACGCGCAGGTACCCAAAATATTGCAAAATACTTGCGGTAAAGGCAGCGTCTTTTTGCCGATACGGCATTACCGGACAATAACGAAAAAGGGCAAGTAAGTGGTGTTTTCGCGATGTTTATTAATTAAATAAGAACAGTGAGAGATCTTATAGTCATTGCACACACGTAACATAGCTAAAATATCTAAAATAGTGTAAAATAAATTGAACTGTCAGTCATTGCCATGCTTTAATTTTTATGGCTCATTTGAATTTCAAAAAGTATAGATGCATTTAGCTCAGCGGGTTCCGTGTACGACAAACGCACTTCGTCGCCCGACGGTGCCGGGTTCGAATCGCGGACGATGCAAGTTTTTTTTTTTAATCGTACCTTTTTTTATAATTGTGCTTTACGGTTGCAAGACATGATTATTTATTATTGAAGCCAATAAATATACAAAAAAACATTTATTTTATGTACATTGAAGTCCAGAATATTTTGGTGCGCCACACAATGGTGCCAAATGTCGAAAAAATGCGTCCAAAAAATACAAAAACGTGATTCAGTTTCTAACAAATGTTTGAAGGGGTTTTGTGGTTGCTGAATTCAATTCTGACAATATGTTTTAGCAAAATAAAATGGCGGATTGAATATAGGAGAGAAAATTTTGAAGTATACGAGACATTTTGCAACAAATATTCGTACGCAAGCGTTTTTGAGGTCGCTAAATTTGATTCTGATATTAATTTTTGGAAAAACAAAATGGCGGACGCAATATGGGGGAGAGAATTTTGAAATATAGAAGCGCAATTTTTTTTTTTAAAGTTCGTGACTTATGCGATTTTTTTGAACCACTATTTGCGATTATAGAATCAAAAAGAAGATGGCGCGACGAAAATGGAGGAATATTATTTTTAAAAATAATATTTTGCAACAGACAATTGTGGGTGCTTGGATCGTTGAATTTGATGCTGATAATATTGTTTGGAAGTAAGGGGAAAAAAAAATAGAAACGATATCGCGAGAATTTTTTTTATAAAACAATAAGATTGCTGCCAACTAATACTTCATTAATACGCGATATCAAACAAATTAAATTCACAATTAATCAAATTAAAATAAAACCTTCATTAAAAAATATGTACAATTTATTAACGATCAAGTAATATATTTATTAGAATTCTCATATAATTTGAAATAGATTCAACAATCCCTTTAAAATTAAATACCATCTTTTAATTGTTCATACAATCGCATTAATCATATATTATATACATGGCATTCCACGTAAGTGGCTCATTAATAGTTTATGATGTTCTACTATTTACTTATATTTGAGATTTTGGCACCATCATCTGTTCGATTGAAACTATAAATGTAAAATACTTTAACCAAATATCACTCCGGTTGACCGGAAATGGACGTCAATTTGTTATTTTAAATAGAATGATATAATTTTCTTTACATTTTTTGGATTCTACGGTCATAAATATAGACAGTCTTCCTTAGCTATTGCTATAGCTACATGTTGCGTTTTTGAGTTATTTAAGTTTTTCATTTTTTTAAGTCATAATCATTGCATCATTGAGAATTAATATCTCGGTTAATACCGCAAATAGAGAGCTCCAAATTTGCTATGTTATGAATGAGATATAGCTCTACGAAATGGTACGCACACTTCGCATTCTAATATACAGAGTGTTCAAAACTGAGTAACAAAGTGACATATTTTCGAATGCAGAAAATCAATTTTCTTAAATAAAACACCCTGTATTTAAATTCGAAATTGGGAGGTAACATCATCCCTATCATTTTGTATTAGCACTCCCATATCTATCTTTAGTAGATTTTGAGATATGAAGAACTTTTTGTAGAACAATCTAAGTTAGCTTTAGGTTTAAATTTGGTAGATGGCTCTGGAATGGATTTATGTCAATTCATTGTCCAACCATAAGTGTGTGTTGGTGTGTGTGTGTGTGTGTGTGTGTGTGTGTGGTGTACGCCATCGTAATTACATTTTTTGAACAATGCAATATAAATAGATATTAATGACATTGCATCATAACCATTGCATTTAATGCTGATAATATTGTTTGGAAAAATAAAACGACGGATAAAATGGGAGGAAAATTGAAATATAGGGAAAATCGTCAATTATTTTTTAAAAATTGTAACTTATTGGATATTATAAAGGGAAATAGGGAAAATAGACAAGGAAAACGCAATAACGAAAAAGAGAAAGGAAAGGGAATAGAATTTTGATTACAGCTCTATTTTTGCTTTCAGGAAAGAAGTCTTATCTACAAAAGTTTTCTATAATTTAATGCGCATAACCTAAAAATATATTTGAGTACAGCTGTTCCGAACACTGGCTCTCTGATTAAAGCTCTATTTTTGCCTTTACGAAAAAGTCTTTTCTGCAAAAGTTTTATAGAATTTTAATGCTGTGTAACCTAAACTTATTTAAAATATACCGGGTGTTCAGGAAGACTGGGTTTTTCATATATAGCTCTATTTTTTACTTTTAGGAAAAAATGTTTCCTACAAAAGTTGTACAGAATTCAATGATGATATTCTTTTGAAAAATAAAATAGCGGATAAAATGGGAAGGAAAATTGAAATATAGGGAAAATCGTCAACTAATTTTTTTAAAGTTGTAACTTATGGGATATTAAAAGGAATAGGGAAAATAGACAAGGAAAACGCAATAACAAAAAAGAGAATAGGGAAGGGAATAGAATTTGATTTCAGTTCTATTTTTGCTTTTAGGGAATACCGGGGTTTCAGTAAGACTGGGTTTTTTTCATTATAGCTTATTTTAGCTTTTAGGAAAATCTTTTCTACAAAAATTGTACAGAATTAAATGCTGCATAACTAAAAATATTTTCAAATACACCGGATGCTCAGGAAGACTGAGTTTTTTCGTTATAGCTCTACTTTTGCGTTTAGGAAGAAATCTTTTCAACAAAAGTTTTATAGAATTAAATGCTGCATAACCTAAAAATATTTTCAAATATACCGGGTGTTCAAGAAGGCTGGGTTTTTTCGTTATAGCTCTTCTTTTGCGTTTAGGAAGAAATCTTTTCTACAAGAGTGTTATAGAATTGAATGCTGCATAACCTAAAAATATTTTCAAATATACCGGTTGTTCAGGAAGATTAGGTTTTTTCATTATAGCTCTATTTTTGCGTTAAGAAGAATCTTTTCTACAAGATGTTTATAAATTGGATGCTGCATAAGCTAAAATATTTTCAAATACACCGGGTATTCAGGAAGACTAGGTTTTTCACTATAGCTCTATTTTGCGTTATGAAGAGATCTTTTCTACAAGAGTGTTATAGAATTGGATGCTGCATAAGCTAAAATATTTTCAATATACAGAGTGTTCGCGGAGACTGAGCCTTTGATTATAGCTTTATCTTTGCTTTAGGAAAAAATCTTTTCTACAAAAGTTGTACAGAATTCAATGCCGCATAACCTAAAATATTTTCGACTATACAGGGTGTTCCAAAGTAAAAAAAAGAAAACTACTTAAAACGTATTGCACATTATAAAAGATGATTCTCAAGTGAATGGAGACCGACTTCAAGAAACCACCTTCCTCAAGTACCACCTTCCTCGACTCCTAGATGCGCCAGCATCTATTATAATATACTAAAAGGTGATAGCTCTGTTTTTTTCTACTCTTTGTCGCACACCATAGGCGTCGCCCTATTCCGTGCGTGTAAATTGAGTGTGAAAAAGTCGGACGCACTAACCGTGCACGGAGAAACGGATTAAAAGGGAAATAATAGATGGGTAAAGGGGTAGCGGGGATGGCACGGGAATAGGCTTATGGAAATTAATTGTTAAAAATAGGTCGAGGGGAGAAAATTCGCGGAAATGTAAATTGCGATGGGTGTGGATTAGGCGAACGTCGCTGAAGACCGAGAAATGTCACTTGGCGAATTTCGACCGATTTGGCATTGTCAAAGTTGGGCATTTTGGTGCGATCGCCACAAGGCAGAGAAGGTGTTTGAGAGTGGGATTGATGTGGAAATGGCTTCTCGCATGTTTCCTCTTACCGATCGAACCCTAAAATGGGGTCGAGACACGTTATTTTTCTCAAAAAGAGCCGATTTATATAGGTGTGTTTTGCCGGCGATGAGTTTGGAATTATGGCGGGTTTTTCGTGGATGTCAGATCCGCTGTCACGCGGTGAAATGTCGCGAACTTCGGGAGACGATTTTGGAAACGTAAAAGGGGGTACAAGGGACCGTAATGAGTCGTAACGTGATCAGAGAGATGTTAAGAGCCTGAATGATTCCGTAGCATATGGAAAAATGTGGAATATGCTAAATGAAATGTCATTTCTGAGGGCGCCGATTTGTCATAACCTGACCGATTATTTGGGTGATCATAATAGCGATTTGAGGACAATTTAACGTTAATTGAAAGGTTGAAAAGGTTCGTAATACACGCCCAGGTATGTTTCTGATTAAAATTATACAGTTTTTAGCGAAATTATTGAGCCAGGATCAAGTAAGATGTCAAACTATCGAACCACGAAAGCGTCAACGTATCGCGCTAATTTTAGCACGAAAAGTATACATTACGCAAATTATGGTCGATACGGGCATTTACCTGACAGATGCTACCGTCTTGATGCTAAAAAGTGCCAATTTCTACAGAACGATTCGATTTATGGAGTCATGTTCGACTGGCCTGTCAAAGATAAATTAATATTAATATGCATCTTTTTAATGAGGTAAATTTCATATTTTAACCTCTCTACACTATGATGACAAAAATATTATAACGTAACACGATATAATAATATAAATCGACCCTAGAAATGTCGTTTGGGTTGTCGAGGGTAGTACGATGACCAAAAAATCTTTCCGATGAAGCTAATAAGATGTTTCTTTTTTTACATTTTAGAGCTACATATGAATATAATATGACAGCATCACGAAATATATTATAGCAGCAACGTGTAAGGATGTGTTTAAAGTTCATCGAACAGTTTCTCAGAAGAAATATTTGACTCAGATTATTGACCAATGAACATATGGCAGGAAGTGTGTATTTGTGCCTACGCTTGACCAAAATGAGAGGTGCCTCTCATTTTTTATAAGAGCTCACTATCCTCCATCCTCCGTTTGCATCAGAACATTTACTCGAAGCAGCTACCATGTATATATTTGGCTGCGTTATTCATTTATAATCTATCGTATATATATATATATTTAGTATTTAAATAGCATTTTCACCAACTTATACATGTAAATTATTATATTCAAATATTATTGATTAAATATTAAAACCACAAACTGATTTTACCAAAATTTTATTATCCCCTTTAGATGATTCGCACCATTTTTTTTACATCTATTATCAATCGTAACAGTTTCGGTATGACATTTCAGAACAACACATTCCATAGACGATAAATATAACGCACAAGCTGCACAATTCGAGATAGCAATGTTTTTTGTAATGTTCCCTTTGATGCTTATACATCACAACGGTTTAAGTAATAATACAATATGTACAGTCAGATAATTATTACGGAACGCCCAATCACTTATAATAGACCTACAATGTAAGAATCTTTCCAGTATTTAGACGCTTATACGTATTTCTGTAAAAAATCAAAATTAAAACAACACATTTCGTGGTTAGGTGTCAAATTACCCGGTTTCTTCTTTCGAAATATATAATATCGATATTGCCGACGATTGTGTGTTTGAGAAGCACCCATAACTTAATATTTTCTATGAAATATAGATGGTTTCATATAGAAATTATATCAATTAATTTTTCCCATAAATTCTATAGGGATACGGATGACAGATATAAATTATATTAGTCGGGTACACAGCGAGACCTGGGCGAGGACACTTAATGCTCCACTTTTTCGACAAGGTTGCGCGCCACCGAGTGCAGCACACCGAACTACAACTAATCTGGCGGTACATTCAAATGGGTGGTTTTATATACTTTTGGTATTTGAGAGTTCTATTTGTGTATATTACCAAACATTTCATTACTATAATAGTACAATTTTGTAATAATTATACTATTATAGTAATGACTATTTGGTATATACACATACATATGATAAATGTAGATGATTAAATACAACACTAAAATAATATATAAAGATGCTTTATTTATAAATGTTATAGTGTCTATATCTATCTATCACTATAGAATATTGTCACAATAATAGCGGGAAATTTAATTTTTGCAGCTTCGATTTATTTTTTAACCTAGGTATTATACAAACATCGTTATTATTTTTGTCCTATATGTGATTCCATTGTACAGGTGTCCCACAGAAAACTGGGTCTTTGATTACAGCCCTATTTTTGCTTTTAGGAAAAAAATATTTTCTACAAAAGTTGTACAGAATCGAATACTGCATAACCTAAAATTATTTTTAAACATACCGGGTGTTCAAGAAGACTGGGTTTTTTCGTTATAGCTCTATTTTTGCGTTTAGGAAGAAATATTTTCTATAAAAGTTGTACAGAATTGAATACTGCATAACCTAAAATTATTTTAATAATACTGGGTGTTCAGGAAAACTGGAATTTTTCATTATAGCTCCATTTTTTGCTTTTAGGAACAAATCTTTTCTACAAAAATTGTACAGAATCGAATACTGCATAACCTAAAATTATTTTTAAACATACCGGGTGTTCAAGAAAACTGGGTTTTTTCGTTATAGCTCTATTTTGCTTTTAGGAAAAAATTCTTCCTACAAAAGTTGTACAGAATTGAATACTGCATAACCTAAAATTATTTTTAAAAATACCGGGTGTTCAGGAAGACTGGGTTTTTTCGTTATAGCTCTATTTTTGCGTTTAGGAAGAAATATTTTCTATAAAAGTTGTACAGAATTGAATACTGCATAACCTAAAATTATTTTAAAAAATACCGGGTGTTCAAGAAGACTGGGTTTTTTCGTTATAGCTCTATTTTTGCTTTTAGGAAAAAATCCTTCCTACAAAAGTTGTACAGAATTGAATACTGCATAATCTAAAATTATTTTTAAAATACCGGGTGTTTCAGGAAGACTGGGTTTTTCGTGTTATAGCTCTATTTTTGCTTTTAGGAACAAATCTTTTCTACAAAATTGTACAGAATTGAATACTGCATAACCTAAAATGATTTTAAAAAATACCGGGTGTTCAAGAAGACTGGGTTTTTTCGTTATAGCTCTGTTTTGCTTTTAGGAAAAAATCCTCCTACAAAAGTTGTACAGAATTGAATACTGCATAACTAAAATTATTTTAAAAATACCGGGTGTTCAGGAGACTGGGTTTTTTCGTTATAGCTCATTTTTGCGTTTAGGAAGAAATATTTTCTATAAAAGTTGTTACAGAATTGAATACTGCATAACCTAAAATTATTTTTAAAAATACCGGGTGTTCAGGAAGACTGGGTTTTTCGTTATAGCTCTATTTTTGCGTTTTAGGAAGAAATATTTTCTATAAAAGTTGTACAGAATTGAATATGTATAACCTAAAATTATTTTTAATAATACTGGGTGTTCAGGAAAACTGGAATTTTTCATTTATAGCTCCATTTTTGCTTTTAGGAACAAATCTTTTCTACAAAAATGTACAGAATTGAATACTGCATACCTAAAATTATTTTAAAAAATACCGGGTGTTCAAGAAGACTGGGTTTTTTCGTTATAGCTCTATTTTTGCTTTTAGGAAAAAATCCTTCCTACAAAAGTTGTACAGAATTGAATACTGCATAACCTAAAATTATTTTTAAAATACCGGGTGTTCAGGAAGACTGGGTTTTTTCGTTATAGTTCTATTTTTGCGTTTAGGAAGAAATATTTTCTACAAAAGTTGTACAGAATTGAATACTGCATAACCTAAAATTATTTTTAAAATACCGGGTGTTCAGGAGAACTGGTGTTTTTTCGTTATAGCTCTATTTTTGCTTTAGGAAAAATCCTTCCTACAAAAGTTGTACAGAATTGAATACTGCATAACCTAAAATTATTTTTAAAATACCGGGTGTTCAGGAAGAC
This sequence comes from Protaetia brevitarsis, assembly GCA_004143645.1. Taxonomy (NCBI): domain Eukaryota; kingdom Metazoa; phylum Arthropoda; class Insecta; order Coleoptera; family Scarabaeidae; genus Protaetia; species Protaetia brevitarsis. The sequence goes on along the minus strand of RXPK01000082.1, from coordinate 397,731 downwards.
TGGGTTTTTTCGTTATAGCTCTATTTTTGCTTTTAGGAAAAAATCCTTCCTACAAAAGTTGTACAGAATTGAATACTGCATAACCTAAAATTATTTTTAAAAATACCGGGTGTTCAGGAAGACTGGGTTTTTTCGTTATAGCTCTATTTTTGCGTTTAGGAAGAAATATTTTCTACAAAAGTTGTACAGAATTGAATACTGCATAACCTAAAATTATTTTTAAAAATACCGGGTGTTCAGGAAGACTGGTTTTTTCGTTATAGCTCTATTTTTGCGTTTAGGAAGAAATATTTTCTACAAAAGTTGTACAGAATTGAATACTACATAAGCTAAAATTATTTTTAATAATACCGGGTGTTCAGGAAGACTGGGTTTTTTTGTTATAGCTTTATTTTTGCTTCTAGGAAAAAATCCTTCCTACAAAAGTTGTACAGAATTGAATACTGCATAACCTAAAATTATTTTTAAAAATACCGGGTGTTCAGGAAGACTGGGTTTTTTCGTTATAGCTCTATTTTTGCGTTTAGGAAGAAATATTTTCTATAAAAGTTGTACAGAATTGAATACTGCATAACCTAAAATTATTTTTAAAAATACCGGGTGTTCAGGAAGACTGGGTTTTTTCGTTATAGCTCTATTTTTGCTTTTAGGAAAAAATCCTTCCTACAAAAGTTGTACAGAATTGAATACTGCATAACCTAAAATTATTTTTAAAAATACCGGGTGTTCAGGAAGACTGGGTTTTTTCGTTATAGCTCTATTTTTGCTTTTAGGAAAAAATCCTTCCTACAAAAGTTGTACAGAATTGAATACTGCATAACCTAAAATTATTTTTAAAAATACCGTGTTCAGGAAGACTGGGTTTTTTCGTTATAGCTCTATTTTGCTTTTAGGAAAAAATCTTCTACAAAAGTTGTACAGAATTGAGTACTGCATAACCTAAAATTATTTTTTAAAAATACCGGGTGTTCAGGAAGACTGGGTTTTTTCGTTATAGCTCTATTTTTGCGTTTAGGAAGAAATATTTTCTACAAAAGTTGTACAGAATTGAATACTGCATAACCTAAAATTATTTTAAAAATACCGGGTGTTCAGGAAGACTGGGTTTTTCGTTATAGCTCTATTTTTGCGTTTAGGAAGAAATATTTTCTACAAAAAGTTGTACAGAATTGAATACTACATAACTAAAATTATTTTTTAAAAATACCGGTGTTTCAGGAAGACTGGGTTTTTTCGTTATAGCTCTATTTTTGCGTTTAGGAAGAAATATTTTCTATAAAAGTTGTACAGAATTGAATACTGCATAACCTAAAATTATTTTTAATAATACCGGGTGTTCAGGAAGACTGGGTTTTTTCGTTATAGCTCTATTTTTGCTTTTAGGAAAAAATCCTTGCTACAAAAGTTGTACAGAATTGGATACTGCATAACCTAAAATTATTTTTAAAAATACCGGGTGTTCAGGAAGACTGGGTTTTTTCGTTATAGCTCTATTTTTGCGTTTGGAAGAAATATTTTCTACAAAAGTTGTACAGAATTGAATACTGCATAACCTAAAATTATTTTTAAAAATACCGGGTGTTCAGGAAGACTGGGTTTTTTCGTTATAGCTCTATTTTTGCGTTTAGGAAGAAATATTTTCTACAAAAGTTGTACAGAATTGAATACTACATAACCTAAAATTATTTTTAAAAATACCGGGTGTTCAGGAAGACTGGGTTTTTTCGTTATAGCTCTATTTTTGCGTTTAGGAAGAAATATTTTCTACAAAAGTTGTACAGAATTGAATACTGCATAACGTAAAATTATTTTAAAAATACCGGGTGTTCAGGAAGACTGGGTTTTTTCGTTATAGCTCTACTTTTGCGTTTAGGAAGAAATCTTTTCTACAAGAGTGTTATAGAATTGGATGCTGCATAACCAAAAAATATTTTCAAATATACCGGGTGTTCAAAAAACTGGATTTTTTTTCATTATAGCTCTATTTTTGCTTTTAGGAAAAAATCTTTTATACAAAAGTGTTATAGAATTCAATAGTGCATAAGTTAAAAATATTTTCAAATATACGGGGTGTTGAAAAAAACTGGATTTCTTTCATTATAGCTCTATTTTTGCTTTTAGGAAAAAATCTTTTCTACAAAAGTGTTATAGTATTCAATAGTGCATAAGTTGAAAATATTTTGAAACATACGGGGTGTTTAGGACGACTGGGTCTTTTCATTATAGCTCTATTTTTGCGTTTAGGGAAAAATCTTTTCTACAAGAGTGTTATAGAATTGAATACTGCTTAACCTACAAATATTTTCAAAAATACCGGGTGTTGAGGAAGACTAGGTTCTTTTCATTATAGCTCTATTTTTGCGTTTAAGAGGAAATCCTTTCTACAAGAGTGTTATAGAATTGGATGCTGCATAAGCTGAAAATATTTTCAAATATACAGTGTTCGCGAAGACTGAGCCTTTGATTATAGCTTTATCTTTGCCTTTAGGAAAAAATCTTTTCTACAAAAGTTGTACAGAATTCAATGCCGCATAACCTAAACATATTTTCAACTATACAGGCTGTTCCAAAAATAAGAACAAAGGGCAACCATTTAAAGCGTATTGCACATTATAAAAGATGATTCTCAAGTGAATGGAGACCGACTTCAAGAAACCACCTTCCTCAAGTACCACCTTCCTCGACTCCTAGATGCGCCAGCATCTATTATAATATACTAAAAGGTGATAGCTCTGTTTTTTTCTACTCTTTGTCGCACACCAGTGGCTTGCGCCATTTGATTGTGTGTAAGAGCCCACCAACGACTTGCGTAACTAAAGGCTCGAGAAGGGGTGGCGGTCGCGAAGCGACCGCGTAACGTATAGATGGGGACGGGACGTGGAAATCGCAACGGCGTATCGAGAAGTAACCGTAAAATGTGTATAGAACGTGAAAATTCGATAAGAGTTTAGATTTTTGCGGCGAACGGCACTGGAGACCGAGAAACGTCAAACTGGCGGATTTCTATCGAATTGGCATTGTCAAAGTTGGACAATTTCGCGCGATCGCTACGAAGCAAAAATAATATTTGGGGGTGGGATGGATGTGAAAAGGGTTTCTCGCATGTCTCCTCTTACCGATTGAACCTTAAAATGGGGTCCAGACGGCTTAATTTTCTCAAAAAGACCCGATTTGTAGAGGTGTATTTTCCCGGGGAAGAGCTTGGAAGTTTGGCGGGTTTCGTGGGATGTCAAATACCGCTGTCACGCGGTAAAATGTAATGAGCTTCTAGAGACGATCTCTAACGTAAATGGGCATACAAGCGGCACGTAATGTGTCGAAACGTGACCAGAGAGATGTTGGGAGCCTGTATGATTCGTCAGCATATGGAAAAATGTGGAATAATTTGATTAAAATTGTCATTTATGATGGTAATAATTTCTTAACCTAAACCGATATATGGGGTAGCGATAATAGCGATTCGAAGTAATTTAACGTGAGTTGAAAGATAAAATCAGATGCGTGATACACGCTCAGGTATGTTTTTGATAATAATTATATTGTTTTTAGTGAAATTATTGAGCGAGGTGCGAGAAAGATGCGAAACCAATAGCGCCAATTTGTCACGCAGAATATCGGCACAGAAACCGTAACGTGGTGCGAAATTAGTTTTGAAACGGCTTCCTGTATCCTTCGTTTTACAGTTTGCACCCTAAAATGGAGTGAAAACGCGAAATTTCTTTCAACATCGATCAATTTATCGCGTCACACATCTGACCGAAATAGTTAATTGTGCGAGTGACGCCCGATTTTGCGGCATCGACAGCGGCTCAAAAACCGTATCTTGGTATGAAATTGTTGTCGGTACGGCTTCTCTCATGTTTCATCGTACAATTCGAACGCTAAGATAGGACAGGAACGGAAAATTTTCTTCAAAAATTAAACGATTAATATAGATATGTTTGCAGGGACGCCTGTCAGATTTGACAGAAGTCGTTGAAGCGCGTTCGGCAAATGGCCGGCGAAAAACCTACATAATTCAGTGCGACGTGTTTTTGGGGTAAAGATGCACTCCAAGCAAGTGTAAGAAGCCGAAATGTGATGCGACAAACGTTACCAGCTATATAGCAGGAAAATTGAAAGGGAACGTGCCGAATAATTCGCGAAGTATTGTCATTTCAGATGGAGCTAATAGTCTAACCTATACCATATGTCAATATGGAATAATACGAGGTACATTTATTTTCGTTTACGGCTCAGTTCGTGGGTTAAAAGGTAACATAACAGTGGTAACGGGCGCTCAAGTATGTTTGTGAATGTGATTATTCAGTTTTTAGGGAAATTATTGAGCGAGAAGATTCAAGAAAGATGTCAAACTGAAAGCGTCGTTTTGTGGCGCGCTAATATCGGCACAGAAACCGTATCGTGATGTGGAATTATTTTTGAAACGGCTTTATGTATCCTTCGTTTTACAGGTATACTTTGGTTTTCTTTGGTAAACATGCCTCCGATGCCTTTTTAATTGGTGCTTGACGTATGCAAAATACCACCATTTAAGAAAGGATAGAGCGATCGGCTGAATTAGAAAATGTCTACAATATAATAATTATATAATTTCAATATCCTTATATTATCTCTATTGTTATATACTTTCACATATATAGTAAAGAATAAGTAAAAATAAAATAGTGTTTCAATTCTTATTATATCTACATAAAAAGTGATATTGTGCTATAATTTTAAAGGATAAACTAATACTAAAAATATATATTATAAAATATATAATATCAGTTACGTCAAAATTCTTTATTACTCTGACAAGCCCGTACTTTCCAGCAAGTATTTTTACCAGTTTCATAATAGCCACAATGATAAATAGTGAACTGTATGCACATGCGTATTAATTGTTGACAAATTCTGACAGATGTCATTAGGAAATCCTTAGGTGACATTATTTATCAATATACAATATAGTAGCCACCAAAAACAAATAAATGAAACAAGTATGGTCGATAGTAGAAGCGTCTATCCGCCATTATCTGTTATTGTTGATAACTGTCAATACAGGAATAATTAATTCCCAAATTCATCCATATTTATATATACTTTTTCGAACTATTAGAAATCCTTATAGGTAAGTACTTAATTCTGATGCGTATATATGTATATATTCACGTTTGTTTACGTTTTGTGGACAATTTTTAAAAGATGCCGAAGAAGGGAAAGTCGCATTTAAGTACCCGAAAAGGGCGTCGAGCAAATGGAACGAGAACCCGAGAAGAACCACCTCCACAACGGGACATACTCGCTCCAGGTAATTAAGTTTAAACCTAATTTCTAAACTATTATTATAGTCATATAGAGCAAAACATACCAGATTCAGTTTTTTAAAGGTTAGAATATATCCATTTATACCGGCATGTCATTGCAATATTGACCTTCCATTATACAATCACACATTAATATATGTAGCAAAATGTATGTTAATAAAATTCTTATTATATAAAGAAAGAAGACAACTACATTTATATTATCTGCTACTTTAATATATACATAACTTATTCAACTGAATTACTAATAAAAATGTATGCAACTATTGTGCAAAGTTACGATCACTTGCAAAATATAAGCGCATTAATTGCAAATTAACTAAACGTTGTATGTACCGATTTTATCGTCATTTGATAAATATGAAAGATCGATAATAGTGTTTGTTAATTACCACAATTACATGATTTAACTTTTAAATCTATATTTTTTATTAATTTTTCATTGTATTTTGTAAATATACATTAAACAACATTTCACATATTTAAAAGATACATACAAAACGTAAATTAGTAACTGTAAAAAAATAATGTAAAATACGTATACACATACATGCATTAATTGCAACATAACTAAACGTTGTATATACAGATTTTATCGTCATTTGATGATAAATATGAAAGATCAATAATAAAGTTTGTTAATTACCACAACTACATGATTTAACTTTCAGATGGTTATTCTTATCCATTTATAATACCTGTGTGTCGTTGCAATATTATTAAAGTTACGATCACTTGCAAAATATAAGCGCATTAATTATAAATTAACTAAACATTGTATATACTGATTTCATCATCATTTGATTAATATGAAAGGTCAATAATAGTGTTTGTTAATTACCACAACTACATGATTTAACTTTTATAACTATATTTTTTATTAATTGTTTATTGTATTTTGAAAATATACATTAAACAACATTTCACATATTTAAAAGATACATACAAAACGTAAATTAGTAACTGTAAAAAAATAATGTAAAATACGTATACACATACATGCATTAAATGCAACATAACTAAACGTTGTATATACAGATTTTATCGTCATTTGATGATAAATATGAAAGATCAATAATAAAGTTTGTTAATTACCACAACTACATGATTTAACTTTCAGATGGTTATTCTTATCCATTTATAATACCTGTGTGTCGTTGCAATATTATTAAAGTTACGATCACTTGCAAAATATAAGCGCATTAATTATAAATTAACTAAACATTGTATATACTGATTTCATCATCATTTGATTAATATGAAAGGTCAATAATAGTGTTTGTTAATTACCACAACTACATGATTTAACTTTTATAACTATATTTTTTATTAATTGTTTATTGTATTTTGAAAATATACATTAAACAACATTTCACATATTTAAAAGATACATACAAAACGTAAATTAGTAACTGTAAAAAAATAATGTAAAATACGTATACACATACATGCATTAAATGCAACATAACTAAACGTTGTATATACAGATTTTATCGTCATTTGATGATAAATATGAAAGATCAATAATAAAGTTTGTTAATTACCACAACTACATGATTTAACTTTCAGATGGTTATTCTTATCCATTTATAATACCTGTGTGTCGTTGCAATATTATTAAAGTTACGATCACTTGCAAAATATAAGCGCATTAATTATAAATTAACTAAACATTGTATATACTGATTTCATCATCATTTGATTAATATGAAAGGTCAATAATAGTGTTTGTTAATTACCACAACTACATGATTTAACTTTTATAACTATATTTTTTATTAATTGTTTATTGTATTTTGAAAATATACATTAAACAACATTTCACATATTTAAAAGATACATACAAAACGTAAATTAGTAACTGTTTTAAAAAAAAAATGTAAAATACGTATACACATACATGCATTAATTGCAACATAACTAAACGTTGTATATACTGATTTTATCGTCATTTGATGATAAATATGAAAGATCAATAATAATGTTTGTTAAATACCACAACTACATGATTTAACTTTCAGATGGTTATTCTTATCCATTTATAATACCTGTGTGTCGTTGCAATATTATTAAAGTTACGATCACTTGCAAAATATAAGCGCATTAATTGCAAATTAACTAAACATTGTATATACTGATTTCATCATCATTTGATTAATATGAAAGATAGATAATAGTGTTTGTTAATTACCGCAACTACATGATTTAACTTTTATATCTATATTTTTTATTAATTGTTTATTGTATTTTGTAAATATACATTAAACAACATTTCACATATTTAAAAGATATATACAAAACGTAAATTAGTAACTGTAAAAAAAGGTAAAATACGTATACACATCCATGCATTAATTGCAACAAACTAAACGTTGTATAATACTGATTTTATCGTCATTTGATGATAAATATGAAAGATCATAATAATGTTTGTTAAATACCACAACTACATGATTTAACTTTCAGATGGAATATTCTTTATTTATTATTGTATTTTGTAATACAACTTTTCACATACTTATGAGATACATACAATACGTTAATCAGTATCTGTAATGAATAATAAATATGTAATAAATATCTATATATTCCTATATAAATTAAAATCTTTTATATAAGTAAAATATTCTATATTTACAACAAATTACAAATTGATGATATCTAAAAATAAATTTCAATGACACCATGCTTAGAGATGATTCTTTTGAGAAAAGAAAACATTATAATCAATATTTCACATAATTAGACCATATATTTTCTGCATACAACATATATACGATAATATTATGAATTAATGTTCTACTATGAACCGAGATATTAATTTCTCAATGATGCAATGATTATGACCAAAAATAAAAGACAAACTTTAATAACTCAAAAACGGCAACATGTAGCTAAAGGAATAGCTAATGAAAACTGACGTATTTATGATCGTGGAATCCAAAAATGAATAAAAAATATATCATTCTATTTAAAATAAACAAAGTTGACATCCATATCCGGTCAACCGGAAGTGATATTTTGTTAAGGTATTTTACATTTATAGTTCCAATCGAACTGATAATGGTGTCAAAATTTCAAATATAAGTAAATAATAGAACATCATAAACTTTTAATGAACCAGTTACGTGGAATACCCTGTATTTAGTTTGAAAGAGCTGATATAATAAGAGATATAGCATACAACGAGAAAGTTGTTTTTTATGCGAATGTATCTTTTAATTATTTACGTCATCAGCTCAATGTATCGATTGAACATTGAAAATAAAACAACTCAACAAAAAAAAAACAATGTTCAAATACCTACAGGTGATGATGCAAAACAAAATAGACGGTATTTCACTGATATTACATATCTAGCATAACCAATAAATATATCTTATATGCAGTAAATACAATAGATAAATAATACAATTATAAATTTAATAAATCACCTCCCTTAACATTTCCATTCTTTGTTCTTAACTAATTTTATGAATGTTTTAAACAACTGTAACACTTACAAAATATATTATTCAATGTTGACATGAAATATATGACTTGATATCACAAAAAAAAAAAAAAAACAATGTTCAAATACCTACAGGTGATGATGTAAACAAAATAGACGGTATTTCACTATATTACATATCTAGCATAAACAATAAAATATCTTATATGCAGTAAATACAATAGATAAATGATACAATTATAATTTAATAAATCACCTCCCTTAACAGTTCTATTCTTTGTTCTTAACTAATTTTATGAATGTTTTAAACAACTATAACACTTATAAAATATATTATTCAATGTTGACATGAAATATATGACTTGATATCACAAAAAAAAAAAAAACAATGTTCAAATACCTACAGGTGATGATGCAAACAAAATAGACGGTATTTCACTATATTACATATCTAGCATAAACAATAAATATATCTCATATGCAGTAAATACAATAGATAAGATACAATTATAAATTAATAAATCACTCCTAACATTCTATCTTTGTTCTTAACTCATTTATGAATGTTTTAAACAACTATAACACTTATAAAATATATTATTCAATGTTGACATGAAATATATGACTTGATATCACAAAAAAAAAAAAAACAATGTTCAAATACCTACAGGTGATGATGCAAACAAAATAGACGGTATTTCACTATATTACATATCTGGCATAAACAATAAATATATCTTATATGCAGTAAATACAATAGATAAATGATACAATTATAAATTTAATAAATCACCTCCTTAACAGTTCTATTCTTTGTTCTTAACTAATTTTTGAATGTTTTAAATAACTATAACACTTATAAAAATATATTATTCAATGTTGACATGAAATATATGACTTGATATCAAAAAAAAAAAAACAATGTTCAAATACCTACAGGTGATGATGCAAACAAAATAGACGGTATTTCACTATATTACATATCTAGCATAAACAATAAATATATCTTATATGCAGTAAATACAGTAGATAATGATACATACAAATTAATAATCACTCCTTACAGTTCTATTCTTTGTTCTTACTCATTTTATGAATGTTTTAAATAACTATAACACTTATAAAATATATTATTCAATGTTGACATGAAATATATGACTTGATATCACAAAAAAAAAAAAAACAATGTTCAAATGCCTACAGGTGATGATGCAAACAAAATAGACGGTATTTCACTATATTACATATCTAGCATAAACAATAAATATATCTTATATGCAGTAAATACAATAGATAAATGATACAATTATAAATTTAATAAATCACCTCCCTTAACAGTTCTATTCTTTGTTCTTAACTAATTTTATGAATGTTTTAAATAACTATAACACTTATAAAATATATTATTCAATGTTGACATGAAATATATGACTTGATATCACAAAAAAAAAAAAAACAATGTTCAAATACCTACAGGTGATGATGCAAACAAAATAGACGGTATTTCACTATATTACATATCTAGCATAAACAATAAATATATCTCATATGCAGTAAATACAGTAGATAAATAATACAATTATATTATAAATCATCTTACATTCCTTCTTTGTTCTTAACTAATTTTATGAATGTTTTAAATAACTATAACACTTATAAAATATATTATTCAATGTTGACATGAAGTATATGACTTGATATCACAAAAAAAAAAAAACAATGTTCAAATACCTACAGGTGATGATGTAAACAAAATAGACGGTATTTCACTATATTACATATCTAGCATAAACAATAAATATATCTTATATGCAGTAAATACAATAGATAAATGATACAATTATAAATTTAATAAATCACCTCCCTTAACATTTCCATTCTTTGTTCTAACTAATTTTATGAATGTTTTAAACAACTATAACACTTACAAAAATATATTATTCAATGTTGACATGAAATATATGACTTGATATCACAAAAAAAAAAAAAAACAATGTTCAAATACCTACAGGTGATGATGTAACAAAATAGACGGTATTTCACTATATTACATATCTAGCATAAACAATAAATATATCTTATATGCAGTAAATACAATAGATAAATGATACAATTATAAATTTAATAAATCACCTCCCTTAACATTTCTATTCTTTGTTCTTAACTAATTTTATGAATGTTTTAAACAACTATAACACTTACAAAATATATTATTCAATGTTGACATGAAATATATGACTTGATATCACAAAAAAAAAAAAAACAATGTTCAAATACCTACAGGTGATGATGTAAAAAATAGACGGTATTTCACATATTACATATTGGCATAAACAATAAATATTCTTATATGCAAGTAAATACAATAGATAAATGATACAATTATAAATTTAATAAATCACCTCCTTAACAGTTCTATTCTTTGTTCTTAACTAATTTTATGAATGTTTTAAACAACTATAACACTTATAAAATATATTATTCAATGTTGACATGAAATATATGACTTGTTATCAAAAAAAAAAAAAAACAATGTTCAAATACCTACAGGTGATGATGCAAACAAATAGACGGTATTTCACTATATTACATATCTAGTAAACAATAAATATATCTTATATGCAGTAAATAGATAGATAATGATACAATTTAAAATTTAAAATCACCTCCCTTAACAGTTCTATTCTTTGTTCTTAACTCATTTTATGAATGTTTAAACAACTATAACACTTATAAAATATTTATTCAATGTTGACATGAAATATATGACTTGATCACAAAAAAAAAAAAAACAATGTTCAATACCTACAGGTGATGATTGCAAACAAAATAGACGGTATTTCACTATATTACATATCTAGCATAAAACAATAAATATATCTTTATGCAGTAAATACAATAGATAATGATACAATTATAATTTAATAATCACGTCCCTTAACAGTTCTATTCTTTGTTCTTATCTTTTATGAATGTTTTAAACAACTATAACATTATATATTATGTTATGTCAATGTTGACATGAAATATATGATCTGTATATCACAAAACAAAAAACAACTGTTCAATTACCTACAGGTGATGATGTAAACAAATTAGACGGTATTTACTATATTCACTATCTGGCATAAACATAATATATTTTATATGCAGTAAATACAGTAGATAAATGTACAATTATAATTTAATAAATACTTCTTTACGTTCTTATTCTTTGTTCTTAACGTCATTTTTATGAATGTTTTAAAAACTATAACACTTATAAATATATTATTCAATGTTTGATATGAATATATGACTGAATCACAAAAAAAAAACAATGTTCAATACCTACAGGTGATGATGTAAACAAAATAGACGGTATTTACTATAATTAATTTGGCATAAACAATAATATATTCTATATGCATAAGATACAATGATATACTAATTATACAATTTAATAATCACTCACCTCTAACAGTTCTATTCTTTTCTTAACTCATTTATGAATGTTTTAAACAACTATAATCACTTATAAAATATTATTCAATGTGACATGAAATATATTGACTTTATATCACAAAAAAAAAAACACAATGTTCAAATACTCTACGGTGATGATGCAAACAAAATAGCGGTATTCACTATATTACATATCTAGCTATAAACAATAACTATATCTTATATGCGTAAATACATAGATAAATAATACAATTATAAATTTTAAATCACCTCCCTTACATTTCCATTTTTGTTCTTAATATATTTTATGAATGTTTTTAAACAACTGTAACCTTACATATATTATTCAAATGTTGACATGTAATATATGCCTATGATATCACAAAAAAAAAAAAACACATGTTCAATACCTACAGTTGATGTGCAAACAAAATGACGGTGTTTCACTATATTACATATTAGCCTTAACAATAAATATATCTTATAGTGCATTAATACAATAGATAAATGATACAATTATAATTTAATAAATCACTTCCCTTGAACATTTCCAATCTTTGTTCTAACTAATTTATGAATGTTTTTAAACAACTTTAACACTTACAAAATATATATTCAATGTTGACATGAATATATGACTTAATCACAAAAAAAAAAAAACCAATTTCAAAACCACAGGTGATGATGCAAACAAATAGACGGTATTCACTATATACATATCTAGCCTAACAATAAATATATCTTATATGCAGCTATATCAATAGTAAATGATACATTATAAATTTAATAATCCCTCCCTTAACTTCTTTCTTTTGTTCTTAACTATTTATGAATTTTTAAACAATTAACACTTATAAAATATATTATTCAATGTTGACATGAAATATATGACTTGATATCATATAAAAAAAAAAAAAACAATGTTAATACCTACATGTATGATGCAAACAAATATTCCGGTATCTACTATTTACATATTTAGCATAAACAATAAATATATCTTATATGCAGTAAATACAATAGATAAATGATACAATTAATAAATTTAATAATCACCTCCCTTATCACTTTCTTCTTTTTGTTTCTTCATTTTATGAATGTTTTTGAACAATTATAAACTTATAACAAGTATATTATTCATGTTGACATAATATATGACTTATATCACAAAAAAAAAAAAAACAATGTTCAAATACCTACATGTTGATGATGTACCAAATAGACGTATTTCACTATATTATATCTGGCAAAACAATAAATATCTCTATGCAGTAAATACAATAGATAAATATACAATTATAAATTTAATACATCACCCCTTAACAGTTCTTCTTGTTCTTAACTAATTTTTGAATGTTTTAAACAACTAAACACTTATAAAATATATTATTCAATTTGACATGAAATATATGACTTGATTCACAAAAAAAACAACATATGTTCAAATACCTACAGGTGATGATGTAAACAAAATAGACGTATTTCACTATATTACATATCTGGCATAACCATAAATATATCTATATGCCGTAAATACAATAGATAAAATGACAATTATATATTTAATAAACACCTCCCTAACAGTTCTTTCTTTGTTTTAATAATTTATGAATGTTTAAACACATATAACACTTTAAAATAGTATTATTCAATTTGACATGAAATATATGACTTGATATCACAAAAAAAAAAAAACATGTTCAAAACTACAGTGATATGTTAAACAAAATAGACGATTTCACTATATTACGTATCTGCATAAATAATAATATATTCTTATATGCAGTAATACAATAGATACATGATACAATTATAAATTTAATAAATCACCTCTCCTTAAGTATCTATTCTTGTTCTTAATTATTTATGAATGTTTTAAACAACTATAACACTACAAAAATATTATTCGTTGACATGAAATATATGCTTGATATCAACAAAAAAAAAAAAACACAATGTTCAAATACCTACAGGTGATGATGTAACAAAATAGACGGTTTTCACTATATTACATATCTGCATAAACAATAAATATATCTTATATGCAGTAAATACAATAGATAAATAATACAATTATAAATTTAATACATTAAAATGAAAACATATGGGAGATATAATACAGAAAGAAAACATTGTTATTTTTGTAACTAATGCAACTTAACTTTATTTATGTTAAGAACTTGAATAATATTATTTTTTCAATAAATAATAACCAATGGGATGTATAAACGTGAAATAATAGTTTTTCACAAGATCGATTACAAACAATTTTTATATTGAAATATCCGTATTGGTCCAATTCAATTTTTTCTATCACTACCTATGTTTTATTCTGTATAAGGTACGTCGAACGACCCGGCTTCTCAACGTGCTCCGCCAACTCAAGTGGAAACTGTTTCGAACGTCGTCGTAGCAGGTACATCTGCAGTCGTCGAATCCGAAGCTATTGCCGAGGCGGTCAACATGATCAACGACGATTTGGCTTCTGAAAATGGTACGGAGAGGCCCCAAGTAGATCTTTCGGAAGCGACCGTGATCGTGAACCGTCCCATAGTTAACCAACACACGCTTTCGGGTAAATTCTTATTTATTATTACTTTAAAAGAAAAGATTTACGCTTTGCTATTGAAAATTTATAAAAGTTTATAGCAGAATACTGTTTCTTTAATTATAATTTTTTATTAAGGCAAAAACTTATACATACAAACTTATCATATAAATCATTCATTCGTTCATTCATTTTTTTCTGTAGATTCATCCGACGATGACGACGACGATGTCAGTAGAGAATCGCCGCGCAAACGACCGCGGCTGGACGCAGAGGACACGATTAGGCAACCACAGTCGCCCGTCGACTCAATTAGCCACGGTCGGTTTCAAACCAGGAGACCGATCGCAGTGTCACCCCAGATTACCCAGACCGTAGCCCCTTTCCCTCAACTGTGGATGTGGAGGAAGAGGTTCAGATCTTTTGAACGAATTCCAAAACCAACGGCAGACGCACAATTCGACATGTACGACAACGTCGAAGTGGCCGGTTTGCCGATTGATTTAACGACGAAGGAGACGGAATCGAATGGCGAACGCCAGAAACGAGGACGCCGCCGAGCGGGAAACGTTGCAGCGGATGTCATCAGACTTCGCAACAACTTCCTACTGCCGCCGACCTATTTGGAGGCGACACGACGTCACGCTGAGTACCGTCACGTTGGACAGATGGAAGCGTATGCCACCATTGTCATGCCAGATATTTCTTGCGCGAGACGACAACGAGAGGCATTTACACCAAGTGTTGCAGCAACGGTCAAGTGGCACTTGAGCGACCACAACAAGAGTTTCCACGCGAATTACGGAACTCTTCACAGGCCAACACGTTTTTGTCCCGTGCATTTAAGAAATATTATCGTTTATAATAATTGCTTTCAGTTCGCTAGCGTACAGGCAAACTTGAGGATCTTCCTGGGCGAGGCCCTTACGTCTACGCCATCCAGGGACAGATCTACACCACTACACGGACGTAAACGTACAGAGAAATCATTACAAAGCTGGCCCGCTTTATTTTCTCGACCCAGAGGAGGCAATCCGTCAACGGTTGGAGGACGCGGCAGGATTCAACGTTAATGCAGACTTGATGCGACGTTAAGCCACATCATGCACGACGTCAACCCCTTCGCCAGACAGTACAGACACCTGTACCATGTTTACCAGCAGCAGAGAGACGCAACCCAGAAGGTCCTCTTCCAGGGCGTATCTGGAGTTCGTGACGCAACGACGCGACCGGCATCACAGAGAGCTGGATCCGTCGAGGTGAACGAAGTGGCGGCCGTCTATGAATGCAACGAGGTTGAGATGCCCGATCCGAAGATGAGAGTCTTCCTAACCAACGAAGACAATCAATTTCGGAACATCGAATTGGAAAATGAACATTGCGACCCGCTCAGTTTTCCATTGCTGTTCCCCACCGGCGAGTTAGGCTGGCGAGTAGACATCCAACTCAATGACAATCGGGCAGGACGTCGTAGAACGAGAGTGACTTATGTCAGTATTATGCTTACGCTTGGCTTACCGCATTGGCAACGATGCGGAGGCTTTAGTGTTTTCAGATATGCCGACAAGCTAACGCAGAAGTTTGTGGTATGCGCATACCTCAAAGTGGAATCGAATCGAATGTCCTACATTCGTACGCACCAGGATCAGATGCGCGCGAGGAATATCAAGGTCTAGCCGACTACGTGCGAAACGTGGCGGAGAATCGAGATGTTCCCCTCGGAAGGATAGTCGTTCTTCCGTCACATTCAATATGGGACCCGGAGCCAGATGCAACGCTATCAGGAGCTATGGCTGTCGTGAACGTGATTGGTTATCCGTCGTTGTTTATAACGATGACGTGCAATCCCAAATGGCCCGAGATCTTGGAGAACATTCCTCCCAACGATGATCCGTCAAATCATCCTTTATTGATTTGTCGTGTTTTCCAGATGAAACTCCACAGCTGATGGACGATTTGACCGTTCGTCATGTGATGGGCGTACCTATCGCTCATCTTTACGTGATCGAGTTTCAGAAGCGCGGATTACCGCATGCTCATATTTTCATCACGTTAAGGGCGGAGGATAGGCCGCTCGACGCAGACCGCATCGACCAGCTGGTATGTGCCGAGCTACCCGATCCAGAGACCGAGCGACCTCTTTTTGACTGGTGGGAGCGCACATGATCCACGGACCTGCGGCGCTTACAATCCGGTGCCGTCTGCATGCAAGACGGCAGATGCTTCAGGAGGTTTCAAAGTACTGGTGCGACAACACCAACATCAGAAACGGCCAGGTGAACTATCGCCGACGCAGAACGGTAGAGTCGTTGAGCTAAGACGGAATACATCGTTTACCTTGCGGAGAACAGTTTGTTGTTCCCTACAATCCGTATTTATTACTCAATACAAAACACATATCAACATAGAAATCTGCACCACTACCGGTGTGTCAATATCTCTATAAGTATTTCTTTAAGAAACAGACCGAGCCTACTCAGAGTGGTTCAGGAAAACGAGAACCCCAGGCCTTTGGTACATGACGAAATTAATTCGTATCTGAATGGCAGATATATGACGGCCCCCGAGGCTGCTTGGCATATCTTAACGTTTGCGTTCCACCAGATGTCGCATCACGTCGAAAGGTAAGAATCTATACGCAAACATTAAAAGAAAAAACCTATTTCAAAGGCATAACTGATTCAATTTCTATACATCAATACACATGCATTTTCCTTCATGTACAGTTTATAATATTCTCTCTTTTACACTTTTTTATATTCAATTTCACTAGAAACAATTTAATAATCTCTAATTTTCCCAATAAACCATCTAAGCAATCCTAATAAATTCACCTCATATAAATTTCTACTCGCTAAATATGTGTAATAATGTAATCGTTGTACTTATAATATCATCTATTTCAAATATTTTATAAACATAAACCATATCTAACTAACGGGAAAAAAACAATGTATCGCAAAATTATAAACGTTCTGCAGTAAATTATCAAAATATAATACAATCTTTATCGATATGCACACTTATAGTTTTGTAATATTTTCGCTCAATAACTTTTAAAAAAAAATAATCCCTTTCTTTCTGTATGTTCAGATTGCCAATACATCTGCCCGGTAGACAACAGGTCCTCTTTAGAGAAGGTGAGGAGGAAATTGTCGCCAACCAGGAACCTACCACCCGCCTTTTACAATGGTTCGAAACGAATCGCAGAGATCCAGAGGCGAGACAATTGCTGTATGGAGAATTTCCGCTGCAGTACGTTTGGACAAACGGCGCGAAACGATGCAGCGTCGCCAGCGAACTCCAAAGCGATCGTTCCTAGAATCTATACGTTTCTATACGCAGCGGAGAGTTATATTATTTGCGACTGCTTCTTTACAGATCAGAGGTGCCACCTTTTTCGACGACATCAAAACCGTCGACGGAGAAGTTTGCGAAACGTTTCAGGAAGCCTGCAGACGTCGTAATCTCTTCAGAGGATCGAGAATGGATCCGTAGTCTAAACGAAGCGGCACAGCGCGAAATGCCAACAGATGCGTCAGATGTTTGCCTACATACTGATTTTCGCAACGGTCGAAGACCACCGGCATTGTGGCAGCATTCCGTCGTCACATGATGGAAGATTTCTTCGGCGACTCGACGAGGAACACGCCGAAAACGCCGCCCTCTCTAGAATCAGTCCATTCTTTTGGTGAGCGGTAAAAGACTGTCGGACTTCGGTTTGGTAGACCCACCGGACTACAATGCGATTGAGGACCAGCAACAGCTGGATGTCGACGAGGAACGACGTCAAGGCGAAGACATGCTACAACGCCTCAACGTCGATCAACGTAACGTCTTCGACGCAGTCATGAGAGCCGTAGATGACGACGGGGAAGCCAGAAGGCTATTCTTCGTGACTGGTGCAGCTGGCACCGGCAAAACATTCCTCTACAATAGCGTCATCACGTGTTTAAACGCTCGGAACGTCAAGGTGTTAGCGGTAGCGTGGACAGGATTGGCGGCATCGCTCCTCAAAAAAGGGAGAACCGTTCACAGTACCTTCCGACTCCCGCTTCGTATCGTGGAAAATTCAACGTCGCCATCAGATTTCAGTCGACAGAGGCGACCTTCATCAGGGAAGCCAAGCTCTTGATCTTCGACGAGATCAGCATGTCCAGTCGACTAGCTTTCGACGCAATCGAAAAAGTCTTGATTCCTGTCGCGCGACGAAAGACCCTTGGCGGCAAATGCGTCATGGTAGGTGGCGATTTAAACAATGCTTACCATTGTTATAGGCAGTGACAGAACCAACGTCGTCGAGGCTTGGTCAAATCGAGCCCGCACTGCAACTATTCGAAGAATTGCGACTCCAGATCAACATGCGCGTAGATCGTCAACATATGGATTTCGTCGCATGGCTGGATAGACTAGGCAACGGTACTTTAGAGACGCCAGAAATTCACGAGCCCATGACGAGGAATCGTTCGCGTTCCCGATCGATGCGTTGTGGACAGTCCAGAGGAACTGATACGACAAGTTTTTCGGACACTCCGCGCAGGAGACGTTCCGAACAAGGCGTTTTGAGTCCACTGAACAACTGTGTCACGAGATTAATAATAAAGTGTTGGATATGATTACAGATACTCCTGAACGGTCTATATCGGCGCCGATTCTATCGTTGCCGAATTAGAACAGGAAGCGGACAACTTCACCATGGAGTATCTAATAATCTGATGCCGTGCGGATTTCGCCTAACCGACTTCGCTTGAAGGAAGGCACCGTAGATTGCTGCTAAAGAATCTCGACGTGCGCGCCGGCCTCTGCAACGGTACGCGATGTGATTGTCGAACCTCGGCAACACTACGTCGACGCAGAGCAGTTGAACGGGGACGGACAACTTACATGGACAAAGATTTCGTCCGCGGGTCGACTTTTCATCAGAAGCCGATACCACGTACCGTTCGTCCTTCGCAGACGACAATTTCCCCCTAAAACCGGCATAACGCTTTAACAATCAACAAGGCTCAAGGACAGACCTTCGACGCCGTTGGCATTTGCTAATTAATCCCGTATTCCAACATGAACAATTGTACGTGGCATTTTCACGTGCGAGGAGATTTGATCAGGTATTTGTGTACGTTGCCGAAACGACAAATCAAGGTAAACTGGTCGAGAATAGTAATTCAGTAATATACGCGAAACATCGTCTTCGACGAAATATTGTAATTTTCTTCATCCTCATCGCTATTTCAGACTAAGAACGGCCAAATTCGATTTTGCCAATACGATTACCAAAAACGATTTATGTTGTTAATTTAAAGAAACACACCAGAGATTGAGAGCCGCGCGTCAGCTGTCGTATTCAAACGTCCTGCACCTCTCGAGTGTTGCGGTGACGGCGATGTCCGCATGTTGTTCAAAACTGACCAACTTTACAGGTCTGTGCTGATGAATAGCGCTCTTCGTGGACTCACACCCACACATGGTATCTGTTCTTCGCGAGATGTTTAAATAATTAAATGAGCGATGACCATATTGAAAATTACAATCATTTCTCTAAGATTGTTATCACTCATACAATTTTTATTTCACAGCATTTCAGTTACATTACCTTATTAAATAGCACTATATTTATAAATGTATATAACTTACAACATGTTATACTAAACCAATATTCCTACTTTTCTCTTGTTAAATTTACCCGAAAATAATAAAAACAAATTACATCAATAGGTACACTAAATTCATAAACTTATTTTGTATATATATAAAATTTATATAGTTTGTTTAGTAATATTGTATATCCTTTTATTCATTTGTTAATGGACATAAAACAAAGGACCCACCAACTAAGGAACACATAATTACCGTGGAATTAACAATCTTTACGTGAAAATTAACAATTAACTAGAGCAAATGATGTTCTTTTAAAAGGTAAACAATTTTGTTTTCTAATTTAACAGAAAAATATATTTTCTTTTACAGGAATAAACATTTTAGCCAGCCTACACCAAACAGCTATCTACGACTTTTATGGATTTATTTCAGGATTTTTGATTAAAAAAAAAAACACGAATTGAGGTATCACAGTAAACTTTGTACTATTACAAATTTCAAGGTGAATAACAATATTGCGAATGCTTTCTGTTATTTTTAAAATTTTCTTTATAAATTGTCAAAATAATATAATATAATAATATGTAAAATATATTTTTTGCTTTATGCATCTTTATGCTCATCACAAGAGCAACATTCCACACTTCTATTACTAATTATTTTGATTCATTTCTGTTAGGTTCTTCTTCCAACGGTACAAACTGACAACTATGAATACATTACTACATCTTTATTACTGCAATAGCTGCTGTACAACTTGGACACCAGTTTTGACGACATCCGTCCAACACTCGCAAATTTACTCAGGTACAAATCACATTAAATTAATTGCAACATATTTCATACTAACTTTAAAAAAAAAAAAAACAGATCCATATAATGCCCGGTGTTTGGAAGCAGAATCGACAACACGTACAACGAAAAAAAAACAGCGATTGACGTTTCCAAATTAGAAAAGGATACGCTTATTTTAGGTAAAATCTACTTTTAATTATATTATTTATAATAAGAACAACATAATATACAGTTGCTCAATGAAAAAACATTAATTGTTTTTTTTTTCTAACATAGATCCGCCAAATTACAACGATAAAGATATTTTCAATTCTTCAGACGATATATAAATCCGTCGTGATACAAATGCCTACGCACATCGCCATCAATAACAGATTAAGAAATGGGAACAGGATTACAGGGAAGCATCTTAGAAGATACTGGATTTAATCGACCGGTTAGAATAACAAAAACTTTTTGTCGTTTGAAAAATGTACTATACAGTACTTAATAGTTTAAATTTATAATGTTTAAAATTTTTTTTCCTTAGTTTACCATTTAATAAAGGTAAATGTATTATAATACATCACGGCCTGAAAATGACTGACAGTTTGTTTCACAATTCACGAGCTACAAGTGCATTTATCACTATCGCACTTAACGGACATATTGGCATAACACTGCACAACAAAATGTCATATTAAATCAAAATTATATAAATATCTCATTCAATACTTTCTAAAATAACTCTATTCATTTATCTGCTTTAACTACAACTCAACTACTAGATTTAATAAGGTCATATTTCATTACTTATTAACTTTGATTATACGTAAATTTGTAACATTTTCTTTCATATAAACCAGACTATCGTCAACGCACCCGTTATTAATATTATTTAACATTTCATTATTATTTACAAAAAACTATATAACATTCAATTTATGTAACATTAAATGATTACGGCAAAACAAAATCAGACTTCACAAGCAGGTCGTGATAATTATAAATGAAAATGATATACATATGAAACAAAACCTTTAAATAATGATTAACAAAAAATTTGTAATTGAAACTATACATATAAAACCAAAAATGTAAATCAACAACAACTTACCTATATACTGTACAAATGAATGTTAACTTTATTTCCTACTAATATATACAGTTTATCACTTAATGTAAAAGTTAAACTTAGCATTCATATATATTTTCAAAAATTATTATATAATATTTGACAAATTATGTGTTATTACTTTTCAAATACAATTAGTAGCAACATTGTATGTGTTATTTACATTATTTATAGTAATGAAAATTAAAATCTTATATTGTATATTTTTTTTTGATTAATACTTTTATTTAGATATTATAAATCGATTTTATTATACACGGCGTCTTTTTTTATACATAATTATTGTGAAATGCATTATATCCAATTATAAATCTTTGTTAATATACGTAATTCAATTAATTTAAACTGTTTTTTTTATATATTTACAATTAAGTACCGATAACAAAACATTTTTAAATATTAACGGTGTTTCGTCTTTGATTAGTAGCTTTATTTTGCTTTTAGGAAAAAAAATCTTTTCTACAAAAGTTGAACAGTATTTGAATACTGTACTAAACATATTTTCGACTATACAGGTGTTCACGAAGATTGAGTCTTTGATTAATACCTTTATCTTTACTTTTAGGAAAAAAAACTTTCTACAAAAGTTGTGCAGATTTCAATGCTGCATAACTTGAACATATTTTCGCACTATACAGGGTGTCCAAAAGTAAGAACAAAAAAATTAATGAACCGACGTCAAGAACCACCTTCCTCAAGTACCACCTTCTTCAAGTAACCACCTTCCTCAAGTACCACCTTCCTCGACTCCTAGATGCGCCAGCATCTAGTTAAATAATAATAAAACTTGATCCTGTTTTTCTCACTCTCGTCGCACACCATAGGCGTCGCCCTATCTAGAGCGTGTAAATTCGGCGAGAAAAACTATTACGGCTAAGGATCGGGAAGCGAACAGATTAAAAGGAAATTGTAGACGGCGAACGGGCGACGGCGGTCGCACTGGACCCGGTATTTAGGTTTATCGTTAAAAATAGGGAAAGGGGAGAAAATTCGCGAAATTCTAAATTGTGATGGGTGCAGGTTAGGCGAACGTCGTGAAGACCGAGAAATTCACATGGCGGCTTACGATCGATTTGGCATTGTCAAAGTTGGGCAATTTCGTATGTTCCCTGTGGTTGAGATGATATTGGGAGTGGGATTAAATGTGGAAAAACGTCTCACATGCTTCGTCTTGCGGTTTGAACCTAAAATGGGTCGAGATGCGTTATTTTCTCAAAAAGACCCGATTCATAGAGGCGTGTTTGCCGGCGATGAGGTTGGAATTTGGCGGTTTCGTAGATTGTCAACAGCATCTGTCACACGGTAAAATGACGCGAACTTTGGAGACGATTTCGAGCGTAAATGGAGGTACAAGGGACACATAATGAGTCGAAACGTGACCAGAGAGTGTTGGGGCCTGAATGATTCCTTAGCATATGGAAAAATCTGGAATAATTCGAGAATAGTGTCATTTGTGATGGTATTATTTCATAACCTGATCTGCATTTGAGGCCTAATAATATCGATTTAGGTAATTTAAGATTGGTAATACACGCTCAGATATGTTTCTGATCATAATTATACAGTTTTAGCGAATTATTGAGCCAGATAAAGTAAGATGTCAAACTATCGAACCACGAAAAGCGTCAACGTATCGCCGCTAATTTTAGCACGAAAGTATACATTACCGCAAAATTTTGTTCGATATTGGTTCGTACTGACAGATATACCGCTCTAATGCAAAAAAGTGCCTTACTAGGGCTCATTCTACAGAACGATTCGATTATGGAGTCATGTTCGACTGCCTGTCAAAGATAAATTAATATTAATATATTTTTAATGAGGTAAATTTCATATTTTCACCTTCTTACAACTATGATGACAAGAATATTATAACAGTAGCACGATATAATATATAAATCGACCCTAGAAATGTCATTGGGTTGTCGAGGGTAGTCCGATGACCAAATAAATCCTTTCCGATGAAACTAATATGACGTTTCTTTTTTACCTTTTTAGCTATTAGATAATATAATATCACATCATCACAGAATATCTACAACAGCAAAGCTGAAGATCTGTTTAAAGTTCATCAAACAACTACTCGGAAGAAATATTTGACTAAGATTATTGACCGATGAACATATGGCAGGAAGTGTTATTTGTGCCTACGCTTGACCAAAATGAGAGTGCCTCTCATTTTTTATAAGAGCTCACTATCCTCCATCCTCCGTTTGCATCAGAACATTACTCGAAGCAGCTACCATGTATATATTTTGGCTGCGCTATCATTTTAATCTATCGATATATATATTTAGGTATTTAAATAGCAATTTCACCAACTTATTACATGTAAATTATTTTATATCAAATATATATGATTAATATTAAAACCACAAACTGATTTTATCAAATTTATTATCCCCTTTAGATGATCGCACCATTTTATTTTACATCTATTATCAATCGTAACAGTTTCAGGTATGACATTTTCAGAACAACACATTCCATAGACGATAAATATAACGCACAATCTGCACAATTCGAGATAGCAATGTTTTTGTAATGTTCCCTCTGATGCTTATCATCACAATGGTTTAGTAATAATACAGTATGTACAGTTGATAATTATTACGGAACGCCCAATCACTTATAAATAGAGCTACAATGTAAGAATCTTTCCAGTATTTAGCGCTTATACGTTTATTTTCTGAAAAAATCAAAATTAACAACACATTTCGTGGTTAGGTGTCAAATACCCGGTTTCTTCTTTCGAAAATATAATATCGATATTGCCGACGATTGTGTGTTGAGAAAGCACCCATAACTTAATATTTTCTATGAAATAGATGGTTACATATAGAAATTTAATCAATTAATTTCCCATAAAATTCTATAGGGATACGGATGACAGATTAATATTAATAATAAAAGGCTCTCTGCGTTTGTCGGCGCGAAGGGGCGCATTCCATAGGCGTCGCCTATCTGAGTGTGTGTAAGAGCCACCGACGACTTGCGTTACT
Source organism: Protaetia brevitarsis (assembly GCA_004143645.1). NCBI lineage: Eukaryota > Metazoa > Arthropoda > Insecta > Coleoptera > Scarabaeidae > Protaetia > Protaetia brevitarsis. The sequence goes on along the minus strand of RXPK01000082.1, from coordinate 372,470 downwards.
AAAGCCGAGAACGGGTGGCGGTCGCGAGCGAACGCGTACGTATAGATGGGGACGGGCTCGTCCTATGTATTGGGGTATCGAGATTATCGGTAAATGTGTGTAGAACGTAAAAATATCGATTCAAGTTTAGATTTTTGCGGCGAACGGCACTGGAGACCGAGAAATGTCAAACTGCGGTGTTCTATCGATTTGGCATTGTCAAAGTTGGACATTTCGCCGATCGCTACGAAGCAAAATAATATTTGGGAGTGGGATGGATGTGAAAAGGTTCTCGCATGTTCCTCTTACCGATTGAACCTTAAAATGGGGTCCAGACGGTTTAATTTTCTCAAAAAGACCGATTGTAGAGGTGTATTTCCCGGGGAAGAGCTTGGAAGTTTGGCGGGTTTCGTGGGATGTCAAATACCGCTGTCACGCGTAAAATGTAATGAGCTTCTAGAGACGATCTCTAACGTAAATGGGCATACAGGCGACACGTATGTGTCGAAAGTGACCAGAGAGATGTTGGAGCCTGTATGATTCGTCAGTATATGGAAAAATTTGGAATAATTCGAGAATAATAGTCATTTGTGATGGTACCGATTTGCCGTAACCTCACATGCAATTTGAGTAACGATAATAGGGATTCGAGGTAATTTAACGTTAATTGAAAGGTAGAAAGGTTCATGATACACGCTCAGATATGTTTTGTGATAATAATATACAGTTTTTTAGTGAAATTATTGAGCAAGGTGCAAGAGAGATGCAACCCAAAACGCGAATTTGTCGCGCAGATATCGGTCATAAACCTAACGTGGTGCGAAATTAGTTTTGAAACGGCTTCCTGTATCCTTCGTTTATACAGTTTGCATCCAAAAATGGAGTGAAAACGCGAAATTTCTCTCAACATCGATCAATTTATCGCGTCACACATCTGGCCGAAATCGTTAATTATGCGAGTGACGCCGTTTTTGCGGCATCGACACCGGCTCAAAACCGTATCTTGTATGAAATTGTTGTCGGAACGCTTCTCTCATGTTTCATCGTACAATTCGAACGCTAAAATAGGACAGGAACGCGAAATTTTCTTCAAAATTAAACGATTAATATAGATATGTTTGCAGGGACGCCTGTCAGATTTGACAGAAGTCGTTGAAGCGCGTTCGGCAAATGGCCGGCGAAAAACCTACATAATTCTGTGCGACGTGTTTTGGGTAAAGATGTACTCCGAGCAAGTGTAAGAAACCAAATGTGATTCCGCAAAGGTTACGAGCTATATAGCAGCAAGGTTGAAAGGAGAATGCCAAATAATTCGCGAAATATTGTCATCTCAGATGGAGCTAATCGTCTAACCTACCATATGTCGATATGGAAACAATACGGGTACCTCTATTTTTCGTTACGGCTCAGTTCGTCATTAAAAGGTGAAATAATTTTCGTAATACGCCTTAGGCATGTTTGTGAAGTGATTATTTTCAGTTTTTAGATAGGATATTGATAAATTCAAGAGAAATGTCAAATTACGGGACGTCATATTCCCAAATTATCGGATGATTTCGGAAGGAGAGAGGCGCGTAGATAATGCGGAAAAGATAGTAAAATGACTGGATATAGGTGATGAAGCCCTGTTGTATCGAGAACTACGCGCAGGTACCCAAAATATTGCAAATACTGCGGAAATGGCAGCGTCCTTTTGCCGGCATTATACGCAAGATACGCTATTACCGACAATGGCGAAATTTTGTAGGTAGTGGTGTCTTGCGATGTTTATCAATTAAATAAGAATACTGAGACATCTTATAATCATTGCACATACGAACGTAGCTGAAATATCTGAAGTATTGTAACATAAATTGAACTGTCAGTCACTGTCATATTTTAATTTATATGTGGGTGATTTTAGCCTAGAGGGACCGGCCTGCGACAAAAGGAGTTTATTATCGGAAGGTGCCGGTGTCGACTCACGGCGGTCAGTTTTTTTTTTTTATCGTACTTTTTTTTATTTTACTTATCATTGCAATACATGATTATATATTTATTGGGGCAATAAATATACAGAAGAACATTTATTTTATGTAGATTGATGTTTAGAATATTTAATATATATAGAATCAAAAACACGATGGCGCGACTAAAATGGAGGAATATTATTAAAAATGATGACATTTTGCAACAGACATTTGTGGGTGCTTGATCGTGCATTTGATGCTGATATATTGTTTGGAAAAATAAAATGACGGATAAAATGGAAGAAAATTGAAATATGAGAAAAATCGCCAACTATTTTTAATAGCTGCACTTATGGGATGTTATAATAGGAAATAGGGAAATAAGAATAAAACACGCAATAAGGAAAAGAGAATAGGGAAAGGGAAAAGAGTAAGGCAATAGGGAAAGGCAAAGGAATGGGAATGGGAAAGGAATGGGAATAGGGAATAGCAATGGAAAAGGGGAAAAGGGAATACGGGACAGAGAAAGGGAATACAGAAAGGCAGTAGAGAATGAGAATAGGGAACGAGAATGGATAAAGGGATACAGAGAGGAAAAGGAATAGAAAAAGGAATGGGATGGGAACTGAATAGGAAAGGGAATGGGAAAAGAGAATGGGGAAAGGGAATCGGATAGGAAAATGAATAGATAAAGGAATAGGAAATGAAATACTGAAAGGAAATAGGGAAGGGAATAGGGAAGTCAACAGGGAAACGAATAGGGAAGTGATTAAGGAAAAGAATGGGAAAGGAAATAAGGAAATGGAATAGGGACCTGGAATAAAGAAATGGATAAAGAATAAGAGTAGGAACGAGAATGGGTAAATAGAATAGGGAGAAGGAATAGGAAAGGGAATGGGGAAAGCAATGGGAATGCGGAAAGGAATAGGGAATTAGAGAGGGAATAGGAAAGGAGTAGGGAAAGAGAATAGGGAATAAGGAGAGAGAATAGAGAAACGGAATAGGGAAAGGGACTAGGAAAGGAATAAGAAAAAGGAATCGGAAAAGGGAATAAGAAACAGAGAAGGAATAGAGAATAAGAATAGGAAACAAGAATAGGTAAAGGAAGAGAGATAGGAAAAACGAAAACAAAATGATAAAAGGGAATAGGGAAAAACTGAAAATAAACTATAGGAAAAATCGTCAACTATTTTTTAAAAGCGTAACTTATGGATGTCATAAAAGGAAATAGGGAAATAGACAATGAAAACGCAATAAGAATAAGAGAATAGGGAAAAGGGATAGAATTTGATTTCAGCTCTATTTTTGCTTTTAGGAAAGAAGTCTTTTCTACAAAAGTTTTATAGATTGAATGCTGCATAACTAAACATATATAAAAAATTACAGAGTGTTCAGGAGACCGGTTTTTTGTTTATAGCTCTATTTTTGCGTTTAGGAAAACATCTTTTCTACAAGAGTGTTATAGAATTGAATGTTGCATAACCTAAAATATTTTCAACTATACGGGTGTTCAGGAAGACTGGGTTTTTTTCATTATAGCTTTATTTTTGCTTTTAGGAAACAAATTTTTCTACAAAAGTTGTGGAGATTTCAATGCTGCATAATCTGAACATATTTCCATTATACAGGGTGTTCCAAAAGTAAAACAAAAGAAAACTACTTATAAACGTATTGCACATTATAAAAATGATCTCAAGTGAATGGGGACCGACTTCAAGAAACCACCTTCCTCAGACCACTTCCTCTACTCTAGATGCGCAGCATTCTAGTATAATTATATTAGTCGGCGGTAACAGCGAGACCTTGGGCCGAGACACTTATGCTTACTTTTTCGACAAGGTTGCGCGCCACCGTGCGCAGCACACCGAACTACAACTAATCTGGCGTACATTCAAATGGGTGGTTTAGTATAACTTTGGTATTTGAAAGTTTATTTGTGGTATATTACCAAATATTCATTACTATAATAGTACAATTTTGTAATAATTTATACTATATAGTAATGAACATATTGGTATATACACATACATATGATAAAATGTAGATGTATAAATACAACACTAAAATAATATATAAAGATACTTTATTTTATAAATTTATAGTTGTCTATTATTATCTTCACTATAAAAATATTGTCACAATAATAGCGGGAAAGATTTAATTTTTGCAGCTTCGATTTATTTTTTACCTAGATATTATACAAACATCGTTATTATTTTTGCCTATATGTGATTCCATTGTACAGCATATGTGTTCCCTGTACAGGTGTCCCACAGAAATGGGTCTTTGATTACAGCCTATTTTTTGCTTTTAGGAAAAAAATATTTTCTACAAAAGTTGTACAGAATCGAATACTGCATAACCTAAAATTATTTTTAAAACCATATCGGTTTCAACAAGACTGGGTTTTTGGTTCTAGCTCTATTTTTGCTTTTAGGATAAAATCTTTCCATAAAAGTTGTACAGAATTGAATACTGCATAACCTAAATTATTTTTAAAAACTACCTTTGGTGTTCGGGAGACTTGGTCTTTCGTTATTGCTTATTTTGCGTTTAGGAAGAATATTTTCACACAACAGTTGTACAGAATTGAATACTGGATAACGTAAAATGATTTCTTAATAATACTGGTGTTCAGGAAAGACTGGGTTTTTTCGTTATATGCTCTATTTTGCTTTTAGGAACAAATCTTTCTTACAAGAATTGTACAGAATTGAATACTGATAACCTATAAATTATTTTAAAATATACCCTGGCGTTCAAGATAGACTGGGTTTTTTCGTTATAGCTCTATTTTGCTTTAGGAAAAAATCCTCCTACAAAAGTTGTACAGAATGAATACTGCATAACCTACAAAATTTTTTTTAAAATACCGGGTGTTCAGGAAGACTGGGTTTTTTCGTTTATAGCTCTATTTTT